>JABXWE010003644.1:0-84598 GCA_014611495.1 Limonius californicus
ATTTAGCCTTTACCACAGATTACTTTAGTAACGCTCTGTAGGATTCTAAGTGACTAAAGACGCGGGTGATAAAGATAACAAGCGCCGAGTGTAGGTAGTATCTAACAAAAATGTATTCGAAATGAAGCCGCCATCTTTCTGCATTGTGTGCCTCAAAATTCAGCCTCTACCACAGATTCCTTTAGTAACGCTCTGTAGGATTCTAAGTGACTAAAGAAACAGGTGATAAAGATAACAAGCGCCGAGTGCAGGTAGTATCTACCAAAAATGTATTCGAAATGAAATCGCTATCTTTCTGCATTTTGTGACTCAAAATTTAGCCTTTACCACAGATTACTTTAGTAACGCTCTGTAGGATTCTAAGTGACTAAAGACGCGGGTGATAAAGATAACAAGCGCCGAGTGTAGGTAGTATCTAACAAAAATGTATTCGAAATGAAGCCGCCATCTTTCTGCATTGTGTGCCTCAAAATTCAGCCTCTACCACAGATTCCTTTAGTAACGCTCTGTAGGATTCTAAGTGACTAAAGAAACAGGTGATAAAGATAACAAGCGCCGAGTGCAGGTAGTATCTACCAAAAATGTATTCGAAATGAAATCGCTATCTTTCTGCATTTTGTGACTCAAAATTTAGCCTTTACCACAGATTACTTTAGTAACGCTCTGTAGGATTCTAAGTGACTAAAGACGCGGGTGATAAAGATAACAAGCGCCGAGTGTAGGTAGTATCTAACAAAAATGTATTCGAAATGAAGCCGCCATCTTTCTGCATTGTGTGCCTCAAAATTCAGCCTCTACCACAGATTCCTTTAGTAACGCTCTGTAGGATTCTAAGTGACTAAAGAAACAGGTGATAAAGATAACAAGCGCCGAGTGCAGGTAGTATCTACCAAAAATGTATTCGAAATGAAATCGCTATCTTTCTGCATTTTGTGACTCAAAATTTAGCCTTTACCACAGATTACTTTAGTAACGCTCTGTATGATTCTAAGTGACTAAAGACGCGGGTGATAAGGATAACAAGCGCCGAGTGTAGGTAGTATCTAACAAAAATGTATTCGAAATGAAGCCGCCATCTTTCTGCATTGTGTGCCTCAAAATTCAGCCTCTACCACAGATTCCTTTAGTAACGCTCTGTATGATTCTAAGTGACTAAAGAAACAGGTGATAAGGATAACAAGCGCCGAGTGCATGTAGTGTTCGTCATAAATGCTTTTAGAAAGCGCATATAAATTTCTTCGACATTCAAGTACTGATTCTATTTCACTCAGACCAATTAGTCATAGCGTATTTCAACACAGAACCTAAATTATTAAGAATGTTCATATTTAGTTGGTGTTTAAGTAATGCATAGAAGCGAGACAGGCAATTATTAGGGTGTCTGGTATACACCAGAACATTTGTAAATTCCAGCGGCGCAAGTTTTGACCGCGTTTTGTTCGGAAATACACTTAAAATTGAATGTTAGAAAAAGTATTTGTTTCTCAAATTTAGACGAAATTCGTTACGAATTCGTATATAATTAATTATGGTCTTTACAACCTGTAACGTCGAATAATAATAATAATAATAGTAGCATACAATTGTTGTATACTATGTTACAGGAAAAAAAGGTTATAATAATAATTTTTAATTTTAGTATCAAATTTTTAATTAGATTCATAAACAGTTAATCATGGCTATCATCAGTATAATCGGAGTGTGAATCCAAACCTAAAGTAATTACAACTGGATTTATTTATTCTATCACACATTCATGTTCCTACCACTCGTGAATTAATTTTTCGGCGTGTTCAACGGTTTTTTTCCATATTGCAAGCGTAACAACGGATAATTTAATTTACGATTTGACATAATGACAAACAAAAATAAATATGTATTTTACACGGCACCAACTAGTTGCTAAAAGCAATGAAGATTATTAAGCTCTTGGAGTTTTTATACTCCTACAAATGATCATTCGGAATGCATTATTGTATTGATAATACAATGTGTATCATGGATAACGTAATTATGAAATCGTTGGTGGATGATTCATATAAACTGAACAAACAATTTTTAGTTTAAACAAGAAGCATTTTAAGTTGAATCACAATATGAGTAAGGTAATTTCATCTTGGTAGTATAACTTTGTCAGTTAAAGTGATTAATTTAATTAAATTAATCATATAGTAAATCAAATAAATTTTGAAAATGAATAAAAATAAAAAAACGGGCAGGTCGATGTTTAGGTTCGTACAGTTTTGCGTTAATCCGGTAGCCAGGTAAACCTGCGAGACAAACTATAGTATACTCCATTTATAATAGATTTGCTTGTAATGGACCAATTACCAAAGCCCCGACTAAAGAGTCATTTAAACCTATGTAAATACAATCGGATATCGCTTATAATATACTTTTTCTTGTAATGGACTAAAAAATTCGTTAAAAGTTCATTATATCCGAACCGAATTCCCCTCATATCGCGGCGGCGACCCCTTGGTACGAGATAACGGAAAAATTTTGCTGTTTATTGATAATTGTCCGACATAACCATTAATGTCATTATGCAACATCATGCTTGCCTTTCTTCCACCAAGAACAACCGATGGGCCAGGGCGGCACATGAAAGCCTGACGGTATATACAAAAATATCTGTAATTGTTTTAGGCATGCAGGGTTGGTAAAGGAACCGACTTCATTAACTGAGGAATATTGGAATCCGGAGGATGAGAATAAGTAAAAAAAAATTGTGGACAATTATCTATCTATTTACATATTATGTTCATAAATTCGTTGATGTCCAGGGGTCTCATGTTATGTTCATGGTAATAAAAGCGTCATAACTGTCCAGGAATTAACAAACAAAGAGATCACTGAAGAAATGCTTCATCAATTAAACAAAAACAGAATGTTTTAAATTGCATGTTTTGAAGGAAAAAAACCATTCAAAGAAAAAGTACGGGTTTTTGTAAAGTCATCTCATATTTTTGTGTTATTCGGAGCTTTAATAAATGTATTGTCTTACAACTTACAATTTAATTTTGTTTTCAACTAATCAAATTCGGATTAGATGAACACTCGTTTATAATGGACTAATAATGATTGTCCCCTGAAGTCCATTATAAGCAAGTTGTACCATACCGTGTGGAAATTAAGTAGCGGATAAATTCCTTAAATCCGTAAAGGATTTGTACTAGCAAAAATATTTAAATGGACGTATCGATTTAAATTACAGCGCATATGAAAAAGTTATTTTTAAATTTTTAATCAACTTTTGAAAAAGTTATGACGTCTGTCAATATTATAATTTACTTTCGGCTTAGACCGCGTCGTCATTTGGGAACTACACCCAGCATTATCAGGTAAGGAACGACCTGTAGCTTGTCTGCCTTTACAAGCATTTGCTCTAGAAGTTTGAGCCGTATTTGTTCGTAGGCCCTGCCTGCCTAAACAGGGCCGTGTGCTTATATTAATCAAACCTTGGGGCGGACAAGGATTTGATCTTGATGTATTTTGTTTGCCAGGATAATAATACTTAATCGGCTTATGCCTGTTAGCTGTTTGTGAACCCATAGAAACTAACGTTTCGCAAGCCATTGCAGCTTGCATCTTCAGAGTGAATAGAACACTGGGTTTGATTAATATAAGCACACGGCCCTGTTTACGCAGGCAGGGCCTACGAACAAATATGGGTCAAACTTCTAGAGCAAATGCTTGTAAAGGCAGACAAGCTACAGGTAGGTTCTTACCTGATAATGCTGGGTGTAGTTCCCAAATGACGACGCGGTCTAAGCCGAAAGTAAATTATAATATTGACAGTTCGAGAAACCGCGAAAGCCTCAAAGAATGTAGTTATGATGTCATCAATTTTTTTTAATGACAGTCTGTATTTTTGTATTTCTATTTCGGTAGAGTTGTTTAATCTGTTTTCAACGGTATAAAATTTTGAATAGGTTACATAAGAAAAAATGCAAGAAAAACGTTCAAATAATAGCAAGAATTAAATTACTGTAATCATAACAGGTAGCGGAAATTAAAACAAACAAAAAATTGTTTTGGCGTTGACAAGCGAAGGAACTACACTACATGTACAAACTGACGACCCTGCATCAGCTGACAATGCCCAAGACGCTCATTAAATGCGTTAAAAACATTTTGAAGAGTTCGAGGCGTTATTAACCTACACTCATGTCGAATTCTTTCTTTAAGATCCTTTAAATTGTTAGGTTGAGTTTGACACACCTTGGTTTTTAAGTGCCTCCACAGAAAAAAGTTTAATGGCGTTAGATCAGGGGACCCAGCCGGTCATTCCATTGCACCTCTTCTCATATTCATCTTCCTGGGAACGTCCAAATAACATCTCACATTACCTGCGTAGTGTGGCGGAGCACCATCCTGTTGCAGTCAAATATTATTGTTTGCACATCCAGGTCCTAATATCCCTAATGCTAGTACTAATTCAAATTGTAAATAGTCTAGGTATCTTTCGCTAGTTAGAGTAGCGTTAAAAAAGAATAGCCCTAGAATTCTGTCACCAACAATTCCTGCCCATACGTTGAGCGTTTGGGGATATTTGAATACGCTTCCTGCAATAGAACACGGTACTGTGTTGTCTAAATTTAGTTTTTATCCTGTTGACAGTAGATTGGCTTATCTACTCATCGGCTCATTTGTGTCTGAAACGTCGACATATTTCTTGATGGGTTGTAACTCGATCGCCATACCCAATCATCACTAACACTTCAATTCTTTGTTTTTCAGTCAGCGATGCCATTTTGATCAAATAAGGTTGTTACTACGTATAAATACTCGTACTATCCACAGGGAATAAAAATACACACTTATTTTATTGGAATATTTACAACTTCATCGCTTGGCGGTCATAACAATTTTTTGTTTCATTCATGCTTACTATTTGAACTGTAAGGTCGTATTTCTTGAATTTTTTCTTATGCAACCTCTTCAAAATTTTATACCGTTGAAAATAGGTTAAAAACTCTACCGAAATAGAAATTAAAAAATATAGGTTATCGTTTAAAACAATATTGACGACGTCCTAAGTTTTACAAAAGTTGATGGAAAAATTTAAAAATATCTTCTTCCTATGCGTTGTCATTTAAATCGCTACGCCCCTTTTAGATTTTTTCTGCATCACAGACCTGAACGAATTTATCCGCTACTTAATTTCCACACTGTATATAGTGTATGCAACTCTTACAAATATCAAGGAGTAACGATATCAACTAAAGGCAAAAGTAGAGAAGACATAATCACTAAAATTGCCCAAGGAAAACGAGCAATCCGCCAGTTAAATTCGGTGCTGTGGAATAATAAGGTAACAAAAAGAACGAAAACGACCATCTATAAAACTATAGTGAATTCAATAAACGCGACAAAGAGAGACTTCTAGCTCTCGAGATGGATTTCTAGCGAAGAAGTAGTGGCACGTCGTGGATCGAACGTGTAAGGAATAAAAGAGTCAGAGAAATTATGGAAGTAGAGGGAACGATATTGGATACAATCGACACAAATCGGCTCTTACGATACCTGGAACGAATGGACAACAGCAGATGACCAAGAAAGTAAGGCAATGGATACCTCCGTAAGGAGAAAAAGGGGAAGACCTCTCACGAGATGACTAGAAGACGTACAAGAAGCTATTGATTCGAGAGGGAGACTGGGTCGATGGACAAAGATGGAAATTGGGAGGCGAAAGACGGCGACAGTCGTAAATAAATTCGCACACACGCACACACACACACACACACACACATATATATATATATATATATATATATATACATACATACATACACTGAATACAGGTTATCGTTTAAAAAAATATTGATGACATCATAAGTACAGACGTTGATGGAAAAATGTAAAAATAACTTTTTCATATGCGCTGTAATTTAAATCGCTACACCCCTTTTAAATTTTTTTTCTATCACAAACCTGAACGGATTCAACGAATTTACCCACTACTTAATTCCCACACTGTATATACTATATGCAAATCTTACAAATATCAAGGAGCAACGATATCAACTAAAGGCAAAAGTAGAGAAGACATAATCAATAAAATTGCCCAAGGAAAACGAGTAATCCGCCAGTTAAATTCGGTGCTATGGAATAATAAGGTAACAAGAAGAACGAAAATGACCATCTATAAAACTATAGTGGAGAGTATCAGTACGTACGGCTCAGAAACTTGGGAATTAAATAAACGCGACAAAGAGAGACTTCTAGCTCTCTGGATGGATTTCTGGCGAAGAGTGGCATATCGAAGATTGAACATATAAGGAATGAAAGAGACAGAGAAATTATGGAGGTAGAAGGAACGATATTGGATACAATCAACAAAAAACGACACTTATTATTATTATATATTACTGCAACGAATGGACAACACCAGATGGCCACAGAAAGTATAGCAATAATGGAAAGGAAAAAAATAGGAAGATCTCCCAGGAGACAGCGAGTACGCGTACAAGAAGCTATGGATTCGAGAGGTCTACAGGAAGGAGACTGGGTCGATAGACAAAATGGAAATTGGGAAGCCAGAAACGGCGCTAGCCGTACCCGCACACACACACACACAAATATATATATATATATATATACACATACACTGTATGCAAATATCCATTATTCATATATCCATATCACAAACAATACTAACATTTTGAAAAAATACCTTTGATAAGATATAAAAAATAAATTCTCTTCGCGTGAAATATTTCAAATTTATAAATATGTTTGTAATCTACGTTTTCCAATTAAAGCAATATTAATTAATACTGATCATTTACATTTATTAATATGGGAAAATTATTTGTCAGTGCTAAGGTAAAACATTGTTTTTATATTTAATGCTATACGAACACATGTTTGCTTTCTTTGAGGAAATGACATCTGTTAAGGATGTCTCAGTTTTTTTTTCTAAGAGACATGTGAACGTAGTTCCCTTGTATATTGGATTTTGTAACAAGTCAAAATTTAAATATTCATTGAAAAACCTTCAACGATGATCTAATTTACCGTGTTCTATTTATCTGAAGCTTTGAATCAGCAAAATAGTCTAAAGAATTTAGTTTTATACGTAATAGGCACCATATAATTATAGAAAATCTTAATATGAGCAAGTTTCCTTAAAGATTTTTCTGAGTGGGTTTTATGATTAAAGCACACTGCCTGTCGTGTTATTTCTTTGTGATTTTTAACTTTAGAAAAATAAAAAAACTGCAATTTCATTCGTTTGTCAAGTTTCATGTCCAATTACAATAAATATGCCAACGGCAAAAAGCCTTTGAAGATAAAATAATGATTAAATTAAAAATAGCATAGGATGATATCATAATGCTTTGGGAACAAACGAATATACATTTTTGTAAAAAATTACTTCGCAGCAGGGATTTACATATAATTACATGCACTCGGCGGTTTTTCTAAATTAAAATTAATTATTTCTGGAATGGTGTTATGGAAAAGGGGGTTAACTTAATATCTGCAGACATGTCTAAGAGGTATCGGATAGGTACTACAGTACAAGATAAATATAAATAAGTGCGTACGTTATTTTTAACTATGTCGCCCGAGAGCGTTCATCCCGGTTAGCACATAACTTTAAATTCAAAAACCTAGGACCTATTCTTAGAATTCCTCTAACAATGTAAATAGTTAAATGGCATAATTAGAAAAACAAAAATTTGAGATTTTAATACTAAGTATGACGTCGAGCAGTTTCGCTTTAAACAACTTAACAGCTCAAATTTAATTACTCTTCATTTTATGGAAGATGTTTGCTTATTAGGTGTTGTCTAAAAGCAAACATAGTGTACTTAGCACCAGGTACAACATCGATATTTTCTCCGCGTACGGAGCTAAACTACACCTGGAGAGTTCTATCCTTGAACGTCCACGATTATTAATAACTAATGACTTTAATAAATAAAAATATGACGACGAGATCGCACATGTACTAGGTAAGAGGTTCACGCTACGAACAATGAGAAGAAGAAGAAATAGTTGTTTTTACCTGACCGCCACTCGAACCGAAACGTCGTCTTCGTCCATGGTTGGAGATTCACCTGAAGTACACGGTAATAAATAGACATCTGCAGCACAATATTCGTAAACCCACGCGTTTAACACACCTACCTTTGGTCAAACTTCGAACACTCAATCTGCATAATGACACAATTACTATCCAGAATTGTAGCAAACTGTTTTAGACTCATCAGAATCTGCCAATATTCGACATATCCTGATACTATTATCTAGATACGCGCTTATCATTTTTAAGTCACATTATCACAACTGTCTGAGCCTCCTTCGAATCCACCAATGACATCACACGAAGTGAAAGTAAAGCGCGATCGAAAACAAACTAACCTACAGCAACATCCTATAGCGCAGAACTATTGTAATTAAAATGGTATAGGGTACAGCATAGCAAGAGAAGCAAAACGAGCGCTGGATTTTAGAACTATGCGTGTCAATTCCACCAATCACCTTTTTCGTCTGTTTGTAGCCCCGCCGAACTAGATTAAAGGGATACAATTGAACGCGTCGATAGAAGGGGCATTACGCATTCGTAAACTATTTTTATTATCAGTACTTTATGAAATATTAACATGCTTTTCAAGGAGAAAAATTCAGTTTGCCTCTCACGAATTATAGTTACTATTTTATTTAAAGTTAATTTCGTGGTGTCTATCAAAATGTAAACGATATGGGCGCTACTTATTGTCATCTGTAAAAAATATTATTTGTAACTAACAAAGATAACCCAGCCAGAATAAATTATATTTTTAAACGTGAATTGTGCAGTTAGATTCACTAAAACAAGCAAGTAGTTCAACATAACCTAGCAACAATTATTAGCATTATAACAAATAAACTACAAACTGACACAATTTCCTTTATAAGTATATTCATTTAGTATCTACTTCAATTACAGGAGTAGTTAAGAGGCACTCGTTGTTGCAACACGCATAACTATAGGATACCTACATTTTTTAAATACCTAATAATGATAACGTATACTGAAGACGTTACTTGAAATAAATGTAAACATTAGCAATAGTGATAACATTTTCGATTTATCCGCATTCCTATAAATCAATACGTAGTACAAATAGATAATACCTGCTCCATTTTTCATACATTAAACGGATTGGCAATCGTTTTCATCGTCACTTCAAGAAGCAGTTTTCGTTACTAATTGATATATATATATATACACAAGGGGTATTTTTTAAATAAGGTCCGTTTGCAAATGAGAGTGAGAATGACGCGCGATCGCCCCAGTGCGCCTGCGCGTCTGCTCCCAGCATGCTTTGCGCGCGTTTAGACGCCATTTGCAGCCGTATCGTCTGTCTGTGTGCTGAGCTGTAGAAGTTTATAATGTTTAAGAAAATTGAGTCGCCCGCCGACTGTGAGATACGATCTGTAATTCGATTCTTGAGTGCAAGGAACTTGGCAGCAGCGGAAATTCACCATGACTCCTGAGTCCAAGCAACAGTCAATGGAATGGTGACATACATCGTCGCCAAACAGACAATTTTAACACGAAAGATATGGTAACTGTCTTTTGGGACAGGAAAGGGATTTTGTTAGTGGATTTTATGCCGAGAGACACAACAATCAATTCTGATGGGCATTGTGTGACCTTGAGAAAACTCCGGCGTGCCATACAAAACAAGCGGCGTGGCCTACTGCCTTCCGGTGTGATGTTGCTCCATGACAATGCATGGCCACATGTTTATGCACAAACACAAGGTCTAATCAGGTCTGCTGGATGGGAACAACTGGATCATCCACCTTACAGTTCAGACCTTGCACCCAGTGATTTTCACTTGTTTCGGTACTTAAAGGAGTTCCTTGGTGGTCAACGGTTCAACGACGACGAAGAACTGAAAACTGCAGTCATGGATTGGGCTTCTTCACAGGCGGTAGATTTCTTTGACGTCGGAATTCAAAAACTTGTTGGGCGGTATGACAAATGTTTGAACAGAAATGGAAATTATGTAGAAAAGTAGGTAAAAGTATGTAGAATATGAAAACAAAAAATATTTTAATGATATTTACAGTATTTTTCTTATTAAAAAACGGACCTTGTATAAAAAAAAACCTCGTATATATAAACATAATATTTTTAAATAATATGGAATCACCTTCGACATTCTCGTTTGTAGAATGATTCGCATATAGAAAAACTTTTGAAATCAGACGAATCATTAACGACAGTACATTATTTTATTTCAGAAAATTAACAAAATTTGACAAACATTAATCAACGTTGCACCATACAGGTTTGCTTTAAGTTGAATCAAACAATATTGTTGTTGTCATAACAATTAAGGTATTTGCAGCAACTTAAATATGACTAACTGGCGTGTTTTCAATAGTTAGCTAGGGACTATTTCTGCAATGGATCGTGTATTAACTAACATTTTCAGTATATCTGAAGCGAATTAGTGGCACCTCGTGTAAACGAGTAGAAGCTTGTCGTTCCTAAACATAGTTTTTCTTCGTCCATAAATATATTTTCTTCGCATTATACCAAATATTCTATATTTTACAAAAAAATCTATTTCAGTGAAATCGATTTTTTTATCAATTAAACAGCAGAAACAAAACTGTTTTTTTGCTGTGTCAGAATATAAATTTTCTTACAATTAAAGGTTTCCGAAGCTAAATTAAAAAATAATTGTTATGGTTAACATACATTTAAAAATTGCCTCGATTTGAAGGGCGGGGGCAACAGGGGTGCCTAAAGACAGTAGGCACCGTAGGAGCCTTTATTATTTTAAAAGATGGTAATATTATTGACAGCCCCTTTTAAATAATTATTAAAATAAATTGAATGGAATTAAATCACCTTAAAGGTTTCCAAAATTTGTTTTCTACTTTCTGGGAATAAATAAAACAATTAGATATTTTTGCAACCACCTAAACCAGTATGCTTCAGGCCCCAGTCTACACAAGTTTCTAGAAACCTTTACTATTTTATTTAATGATATTTTTACTCGTTTAACTATTGCATTATTTGGTTTTCCTGCTTAGTTTACATATTTTGGTTACTAATGTATGTATAATTCAAACAAAGTTCCCATTGTATATGGTTATAGGGCTAAGAACTTGTTTCTTGGAGCTTATTGTATTTTTATCACTACTCGCCAGATGTTTCAGAGGTATTTATTCCCAGCTGCAATGACACCCCCAAGTACGAGCACAGAACGGCATAAGTAATCTTTAAAGCAGCTAAACATTCTAAGACCAGCTTCAGTTGATTCTACATTAAATTTTCTCTTTGTGTTTTAATAAGTTCTGTATAGGATTAAATGGACGCGATGGTTTAAGTAAATGAACCCCTTACCACCACGATATTTAAAACACCTAAATACATATTTATAATGGACTTCAGTTGTTAACTTTGTGTGGGACTTATCTCCAGCGGTTTTCCTCAGCCAGAAGATGGCAGCTTAGTTGCCGAAATACGTATTTAGGTGTTCTAAATATCGTGGTGGTAAGGGGATTTCCACAGTTTATTTAAATACATTTTTTTGTAATTTTAATGTTATATTTAATGTAATGCACCTACATTATGTTCTTGTATTCGTTCTTATATAAACCATGGATTGTATGTGGCTTGGAAATAAAAGATTAATTTGTAAATGGTACCAGTGTAAAATATTATTAACTGATGATATAATTCGGTGGGTGCATATTACGAAAACTTGCCCTGTAGATTTCTTTCTGTAATTCTACCAACCTGAACATTTCTTTTCGGCAGAATAATACCAATAATCGCTCGCCACGTCACTGCACGCGAACTTTCATTTTCATTGATCAAATATTTAACAATGAATTTTGTACTGGCATTGACATCAACAAAGATAAGATAAAGGAAAGGCCGCAACCCAGTTACGACTCCGCGATGTCTTCCCTTTGTTCAGCTAATCCATTAGCTTTATGGCTTCCCAAACATTTTGGTGGAATTTTTAAATTCCATCGCCAGCGCTTCGTTTTGGTTCGTTCGGTGCTCGCGCTTCAACCTCGAACAGGTCAAGAATTTCTTTGGGTACCTGTGTATAATGTTGACGGAAAATTATTTTCTTTTAACGTAGGTTAAAAATAAATCTGACCATTCGCAGATGAATTTTTAAAAATGAGTAGGAATGTCCGAAATGTGACGCAACCACATTTCCCTTTAATCACTTATTATGTAAATGCAACGTAGTAAACTTGCTTGTAGATTATAATCGAGGGTAGTGGAAGAACTGAATAATTAACATCTTGTATGAACTGCTCTAAAGATTTAGCTTCATTTTCTCAGTGTGAAATTGCAAATAAAAATATTTTTGCGCGTGTGGAAAATTAAAGTTCCTGTTGTGCGTTACGCGTTCAATTAATTTAGCACGAAAATTATTAGAAATAAAAGAAAATGGCCGTAATTTTCATAAATGTGAACTGTTAAAAGAACGAATTAAGTTAAAAATTCACCTATAAATATAATAAAAACTCAAAAAACTTAATTTTTAAATAGTTTTTGAGCAAATGGGTAATTTATATAAATGCCAATTCTATTAAAAAGTTTTAGGAGTTGTTTATCACAATATATAAAATTTACATAATATAGCAATTCACATTGAAAACAAGATTTAATGCAGGATATTTTAGGCCAATTTATAAGACAATTTTGATACATTATAATATGTTTCGTGCTGGGATATAGTTAACATCAGCTTCATCAATGTAGTAAAGAAAACGGGTTTGCTTCTGCTTCAAGTTGGTGATTTTAAAAATTGACTGCTGGTTTAACACCATAAACTGTGGTTAAATTATTAAAACCTGTACACTCGTACTTGTAATAACATGTATTAAAATCACTTCTCCGATATTGAGAGTTCATGACACTCAATTTCGCAAAAACCTGACAACTAATTTTTCACATTTGTTATGATGTCATACCTATCATGTACAAAGTTTATTTATTATTATTCTTTTAGGTGACGTCAGATTTTTTGGTTTTCATGTATAATTTATCAGCTCAGAAACGAACATTTTTCAAATAAGAAGCATTTCTATTACTATAGCAGTGTATAGGAAAACACTTAAATATTTGTTACAGTAGTTCAAAGGGGTTTCTTCTGTAAAACTCTAGATTTCAGGTCTATCTACAATATCTACAGACTACAACTATACATTGGGGTCGCTTAAATATTTTAAATATGTGCTGTATAATTATTTTCAATAGAATACGACTATACAAAATTTCTAATTTGTAATATTATATTTACTAAGGTCGCGTTTACATTATCCAATTTTGCTCGCAGTAGTGTCATTGTGTACAAGTACTTGCTCAAATAGTCGTGCAAGAAAGACTAGTATGCAGGTGAAGTATTGCTTCTTCTTGTTTGCACCCTAGAACTACAAACGCCGCATATAAACAGTTTTACACCTACTGGAAGTTAATAGTGTCTGCATCTAAAGACTCGCTTACACGGTACCAGTTCGAGTTGCTAAAATCGAGTACTAACAGTCATAAGTTCGCAGATTAAAACTCTAGCTTTCAGATCTATCTACAATATCTACAGACTACAACTATACATTGGGGTCGCTTAAATATTTTAAATATGTGTTGTATAATTATTTTCAATAGAATACGACTATACAAAATTTCTAATTTGTAATATTATGTTTACTAAGGTCGCGTTTACATTATGCAATTTTGCTTGCAGTAGTGTCAATGTGTATAAGTACTTGCTCAAATAGTCGTGCAAGAAAGACTAGTATGCAAGTGAAGTATTGCTTCTTCTTGTTTGCACCCTAAAACTACAAACGCCGCATATAAATAGTTTTACACCTACTGGAAGTTAATAGTGTCTGCATCTAAAGACTCGCTTACACGGTACCAGTTCGAGTTGCTAAAATCGAGTACTAACAGCCATAAGTTCGCAGATTAAAACTTTAGATTTCAGGTCTATCTACAATATCTACAGACTACAACTATACATTGGGGTCGCTTAAATATTTTAAATATGTGCTGTATAATTATTTTCAATAGAATACGACTATACAAAATTTCTAATTTGTAATATTATATTTACTAAGGTCGCGTTTACATTATGCAATTTTGCTCGCAGTAGTGTCAATGTGTATAAGTACTTGCTCAAGTAGTCGTGCAAGAAAGACTAGTATGCAAGTGAAGTAGTGCTTCTTCTTGTTTGCACCCTAGAACTACAAACGCCGCGTATAAACAGTTTTACACCTACTGGAAGTTAATAGTGTCTGCATCTAAAGACTCGCTTACACGGTACCAGTTCGAGTTGCTAAAATCGAGTACTAACAGCCATAAGTTCGCAGATTAAAACTCTAGATTTCAGGTCTATCTACAATATCTACAGACTACAACTATACATTGAGGTCGCTTAAATATTTTAAATATGTGCTGTATAATTTTATTATTTTCAACAGAATACGACTATACAAAATTTCTAATTTGTAATATTATATTTACTAAGGTCGCGTTTACATTATGCAATTTTGCTCGCAGTAGTGTCATTGTGTACAAGTACTTGCTCAAATAGTCGTGCAAGAAAGACTAGTATGCAAGTGAAGTCGTGCTTCTTCTTGTTTGCACCCTAGAACTACAAACGCCGCATATAAACAGTTTTACAGGTACTGGAAGTTAATAGTGTCTGCATCTAAAGACTCGCTTACACGGTACCAGTTCGAGTTGCTAAAATCGAGTACTAAAAGCCATAAGTTCGCAGATTAATTAGTAGAATTTACATGAAATTCCTTTTACTCGCCCAAATAACTAAAATCCAGTACTAAACGCAAGTGTTTTTTGCATTTAAAGGTTGCATGGTACATCGTACAAATTGCTAAAAGGGATCACGATAAACATCTGTTCACACGCGTTTAGTTTTTGAGGAAGTGATAGTGGTGATACCTAGCTGCCCGGCCGAATAAATAGAATTGCTTTCTATTCACAACCCTCGCCTGTGTACTAAAACATATACTGGAATTTAGCAGCGTGTAACCAATCATTAAATGCCTCATCCAAATACTAGAAGCTGGTAGCATTTACACCTAAAGGATCGGTTACACGGTTGAGGTCGAGTTGCTAAAACCTAGTACTAAAAGCAATCATTTCGCAGAATAGTAGAATTTACACGATATTCCATTAATTCGGTCAAATAACTATAATCGAATACTAAACGGAAGTGTTGTCCTGCGTTTAACTTTAACGGCTCGATGACATGGTGCAAGTACCTCGTACGAGTTGCTAAATCCGATCTCTGAAAGCTGCTGTTAATAAAACACCTGTCCATACGCGTTTAGTATTTAAGAAAGTGATTGTGGAGGTACCCTGCTGCTCCGGCAAGTAAATAGTATTGCCTTCTATTCACTATCCTTATCTGTGTACTAAAACATGTACTGGAATGTAGTTCGAAAACATGTGTTTACATTAATATTTTAGTACTAGGTTTTATATACTCGTACGAGTTACCATGTAACGGAACTTAAATGCCACATAGAAGTACTAGAAGCTGATAGCATCAGCATCTAAAGGCTTAGTTACACGGCACCAGTTCGAGTTACTAAAACCAAAGAGCAGTATATTGTAAATATAGTGCTCTTTGCTAAAACCAAGTACTAAAAGCAATATTTCGCAGACTACTAGAATTAACACGACCAGTCCATTCACTCGGTCAAATAACTAAAACCGATTTTCTAAACGCAAGTGTTTTCTGCATTTAAAGGTTCGGTTAAATGGTGCCAGTAACTCGTCAAAGTTGCTAACACAGATCACTAAATTGATATTACTAGAAACACCTGTTTACACGCGTTTATATTTAAGAAAGTTTTACTACTGGATTTTAGCAACTCGTACGAGTTACTGGCACCGTGTAACCAATCTTTAAATACCACATCTAAGTACTAGAAGCTGGTAGCATTTACACCTAAAGGATCGGTTACACGGTTGAGGTTGATTTGCTAAAACCTAGTACTAAAAGCAATCATTTCGTAGAATAGTAGAATTTACACGATATTCCATTAACTCGGTCAAATAACTAAAATCGAATACTAAACGGAAGTGTTGTCCTGCGTTTAACTGCAACGGCTCGATGCCATGTGCAAGTACCTCGTACGAGTTGCTAAATTCGATCACTGAAAGCTGCTGTTGCTAAAACACCTGTCCATACGCGTTTAGTATTTAAGAAAGTGATTGTGGAGGTACCTAGCTGCTCCGGCAAGTATTCTATTCACTATCCTCGTCTGTGTACTAAAATATGTACTGGAATTTAGTTCGAAAACATGTGTTTACATTAATATTTTAGTACTAAGTTTTAGATACTCATACGAGTTACTGGCACCATGTAACAGAACTTAAATGCCACATAGGAGTACTAGAAGCTGATAGCATCAGCATCTAAAGGCTTAGTTACACGGTACCATTTCGAGTTACTAAAACCAAGTACCAAAAGCAATATTTCGCAGACTACTAGAATTCACACGACAGTCTATTAACTCGGTCAAATAACTAAAACCGATTACTAAACGCAAGTGTTTTCTACGTTTAAAAGTTGGGTTACATGGTGCCAGTAACCCTTACAAGTTGCTAATACAGATCACTATATTGATATTACTAGAAACACCTGTTAACACGCGTTTAGTATTTAAGAAAGTGATAGTGGGGGTACCTAGCTGCCCGGCCGAGTAAATAGAATTGCCTTCTATTCACAACCCTTGCCTGTGTACTAAAACATATAATGGAATTTAGTATTGAAATATGTGTTTACATTAAACTTTACTACTGAGTTTTAGCAACTCGTACGAGTTATTGGTACAGTGTAACTAAGCCTTAAATGCCACATACAAGTACCAGAAGCTGGTAGCATTTGCATCTAAAGGCTCGGTTACACAGTACCAGTTCGAGTTGCTAAAACTGAGTACTAAAAGCAGTCATTTCGCAGATTCACATTCCATTAACTCGGCCAAATAACTAAAACCGACTACTAAAAGCAAGTGATTTCCTGCGTTGAAAGGATCAGTTACATGGTACCAATAACTCGCACTCGTACAAGTTACTAAAACCGATCATTAAAAGCTGCTGTTATTGAAACACCTGTTTACACGCGTTTAGTATTTAAGAAAGTGATAGTGGGGGAACCTAGCTGCTCGACCGAGTAAATAAATTGCTTTCTATTCACTATCCTCGCCTGTGTACTAAAACATGTCCTGGAATTTAGTAGTAATAAAATGTGGTTACCTTAATATTTTAATACTGGGTTTTAACAACTCGTACGAGTTACTGGTGCCGTATAACCGAGCAAGTACTAGAAGCTAGTAGCATTTGCATAAGAAATGATCCCAAATAGTGGGTGTGTTAGCTTGCTTATGAAATATTACAAGTATTCTATATAGTAATAAATAAGCCAGTGAAGTCACTTGTGAACAAAATGAATGAAATGTTATTAAAAAAAAATATTGTGATGGTATATATTTTTGTAACTATCAACAGAACTATATTATTTATAGATTTCCCCACGATGATATAAAGAATAAAATAAGATATAGATATTTTGCCAGTCAGTGGCGAAACTACCTGCTTCGGTGGGTCGACTTGGTGGTCGGGGCATCATACTGATGCCACAAAATAAAACAACTTAAAATGCAATGACGCAATAAACGTTTTTAGCAAGAGGTTAAATATAAAATTATATGTATAATAAATACAATCTTGGATATATATTAAAAACATGCATTAAAAAACATATCAAAACAAACAGAATACACTAGTGTAAATGTTGTTGCACAAAGTTCAAAATGTAATATTCGATAATACCAAAATTTTGAAAAGTTCAAATACCTACCATATTACTTTACAAATTTCTCTATCACTGGTATAAACAATATAATTTAAATTAGAAATATTTTCTCCATTAACGGAAACCCTGAAATTGTGAAGAGTTTTTCAGTTCTAAATGGTCGTTTAAAATTACTTAATTCGCACAGTGCAAGCTGTCAATCATTGGTGTAGTCTCGCCACTGGGAAACGAAATATCTACATAAACTTGCACAATTTTACTTCCAACTTGTACCACTTTATTTCAAACTTGAAAGCAACTATTTATGCAAACAAATGTTAAATAGTGTAAACGCGGCTTTATTTCAAAGACGGGTAAATTTTATATTCAAAACTCCTTAGTTCATTAATTATTCCAACATTCCAGTTTCCTCTTCTACTTTTTATGACCCTAAACAGGATGTTTGACAAACATTGCATGACACGTAATAGCTATTTTCACTTCTTTCTATATGAAATATAAACTGAGGTAGGTATGAATTTCAAAAGGTTTTGTTACATACGAATTGCATGACAACTACTCTACTTTGTGTGTTACGGTATTGTATTGTAATAATTACAGGACAAAAATATGCTTATATTGCTACTATAATTCAATTCAATTTGTATCTCGCTCCAAAAATTACATTAATTTAGATAGCAATAACCTTATGTGAGGACTTCAGGGGGAAATAGAAAATTATTTTCAATAATAGTCTAAAAACCCCAGGACAGTACTCGAAAAATTTTAATTCAATGTACACGTACACTACATTTGTTTGACAGTTGCCGTTTTACAACTCTATCAGCATTATGCTTCGTGATCGCTAATAGAATATGCACGACTAAACCTGAGAACACCTAATTGTGTGATAAGAGTTGTTTTGCTAAGTAATAGTGATAAGAATAATTACTAGCCTTGGTATTAAAAAAATTCGCAATAGAAGTGTTGCTGATATGTGTCTTTTTCCAATTTGAAGTAGACCGTGCCCTCTACTAATAATTTTGTTACTTTTATGGCGAATTTCTACTAACATCAGTAATTACAGAAATCATTAACTAATTTAGTTATTATGATTCATATTATCGCCGCTAGATGGTTCGTGAAGATATATGTTATTCCTATTCTACAATCGAAGGTCGCTCCTTTACTTAATTCGCTATGATATAATTTCATATGCTTTACCAGATTATCTGCAGAATGTTAAGCAAAACTGATATGTATACCAAAGTTTTCAATTTATACATAATTAATTTGTCTAGGTTACTGACTGTTTGGTAAAGTCACAAAAGCAAAAAAACTGATCTTTTTGCAATCAATGTGTTTCAACTTTATATATATAAACCGTTTTTATAAGTTTACGTTTGCATAGTAAAAACCTAAACGTATCTGAATTTTCAATATTCTTAATTGTACATAATGCGGAAGAAATATAAAAAATTAAATTAGTAGCAATAATGAATTTTGAAAATTCTACTCAAATGTATAGCACCACAATTACCGACGAAACTTAAAACTGGACATATAATATTATTTGGTGGTTGAAATTAAAATTACCTTCATGGTTTTGAAACATTGAGGCTGCCAGTATTGATTCAAAATGTAGTAATTAAATTAGTTCAGTCTTAACAAAATACTAATCTTCAGATGTTAAACCTAAGTCTTTTATTTTCAGTGGCGGCTTTAGTTTACTTAATATTGATATTTCCTAAAAAATATAGATACTCCCATTTGCTCTTCCAATTGGGGTCCTTGACCTAAATCTGCTAAAGTTAACTGCCAAGAAATGTGCGTGTGGATCAAGTAAATAACTTCAAAATATATTTTTCCGTTCAATGGCGTGTAAGAAGAATTTATAAATTTGTTTATTGAACTTATAACCATCCTATATTTATTCAAGGAATACACATGCTTAATACGTTTTAAAACATATAAGAATAATTACTGCGACCTTTCATTAAGTGAGCATATCAAATTTTGAAATTTGTATAACTACTGAAAAAATTATATATTGACGATGTAAGAGGTATGTAATAACACATATCAAAATCGAATGATGTCACAAACAACCTAAGAGTCGAAGCTTGTTTACAAATCGAAACCACTGTAAGTGTCTTAAAGATTTAATTGTATATTTATGAAGCTATTGTATTTTGCTTCAGTACTATATAAAAATAATTATTGACAGTTGAAACAGCTTTTAGGATGCACTTGTTTTTATTTAAAGATTGCTTATAACAGAAACTAGTTGAACACGCTGTATTTGATATTTCTTTAAAAAGCTAAGATATGCTGAAATTGGTATGCATTTAACAAACTAATAATAAGAAAAATCTTTTTTTTTTATTTGGCACATTCTATACTGTTTTTGCACTGCTTTAATTGCTCTTTGCAATACTGTTTAGTGCAATAGAATAGCATAGGAGTGGAACACCCTGAATGTTTTTAAATTTGTGCATTCCTCTGATTGCTCCCTCCGTATTATTTCAATTTTATTGATCCTGTAAGTTGTTATTTTCATATATTGCTAACGCCTACATTGAAAGGCGTATCCGGGGGGGGGGAAGCGGTTGCCCCGCTTCCAAGATGGAAAAAAATTAAAATAAAACAGAAAAAATTCATATCAAATGCATGCAGCGGCGTGCAGATCTTCATTTGTTGTGTCAGTAGCATTAATTAAGGATTCCTCTATATTGGAACCCATAGCAAATACACTTCAATTGAAGGCACTTGACATAGTTAAAGCTAAGCAGCACCTTCAAATTATTCGCGTCATGCTAAGAGAGCATCGGGAAGATGTGGAGAACGTCACAGCTGACGTTTTGAAAGAAGCGACATTGCAAAGCATTTGAATGCTGATATAACCGCCACTCGCGTTGCTGGCCGACAAATGCATAGAAGCAACCCTCCAGTCGGAAATCCATCCGAATTTTGGAGAAAGTCTCTAATAATTCCTCACTTGGATTCCATCATATCATCTTTAGCAGTTAGATTTTCTGCAGACAAATCGCCTGCCTTTTCATTGACACATTTCCATCCGAGTATCATGAGAGATGTTTCATTGGAGGAATGGAATTAAGTACTTCATATTGTGCAACTTTTTACAATTTGGAAGGCATCGAAGGAAAAAGGGAATTGTTGTTCAAAATGTGGAATGAGTTAAAAGAAATGCCAGATATCATCGAGGTTTTAAAAAGGAGTGAATTGTTTTTTCCAGCCATTAGAAGGGCGCTACTGATTTTGCTTTCACAGCCCTGCACAACGAGCGCTATAGAGCGTCCATTCAGCTCCCTTTGCTGTATTAAAACATGGCTTAGAAGCACTATTGGTGAAAATAGGTTAAATGAGTGAGCCATGCTAAGAATCCATCGTCAATGAGTTTTCGCAAACAAGGAACAATTAGTGGAAGCTGTAGTTAGAAAATTTGCAACTAATCTTCGCAAACAGCTCTTCAAAAATTAATTTTATTAATAAATAGAGGCGGCCGTGAGCTAGAGGTTGGCGCGTTAGACTTCTACGCCGAGGGCCCTAGGTTCAATTCCCACTACCGGAACATCGGATGTTTAACGGCCGTTCTCCCTCGCAAGGCAATGGCAAGCCAGCGAGGTATTCTGCCTAGTAAATCTTCTCTGGAGTAGAAGTGTTTACACTTTCCGTGGTTCGGAACCCACGTTAAGCTGTAGGTCCTCTATGTCTGTGGCACTCTAAACGCGCTACGCAAACATAGGAGAGAAGATCGCTACGTCTCGTAAGAGATAAAGCACTCTAAGAAGAAGAATAAATAGTGTTTTTCTTTTGTAATTGTGTATTATCGCATGCCCCCCCCATGGGCCCTCTTCGTCCATGAAAGAAGTTGGATTCGGAACCCCCCCCCTTCCGTTTTGAGCTGGATACGCGTTAAAAATATTGTAGTTGACAGAAAATTCTTTGATTTTCATGTGTTAGATAGCATTTTTTTTTGGATAGAGATTTAAATAAGACTAAACAAAATAAATAGTATTTGTAAGCCTATAAGGTTTATACACAGTTTTACTTTTTGTGGAGTGCTTTGTAAGGGATAAAATATCCGGGAAAATGAGTCTAAAATAGCTTTCATAAATAGAGCGCGAAAAATCTCTTTTATAAGAATCATTATTTATATGAGAAAACAGAATTTGAAAAAATAAATATTTATGGTGTTGGCTTTATTACACTTCTGCTGAAGAGGGTGTTAAAAATGACAGTAATTATACTCTTTAGAAGATAGAATAACTGTTTAAGGAGCCTTTTAAAATAATTTTCATAAATAGATTATTAGAAGTAACGCTAATAGACAACAGTTTTAAAATGAATAATGCCACGTAATGCTAATATCCTTCAATATATATGGATATCTGTTATTGTGTAGTGTTTTTATGGGCCGGGCCTGAATTGAACGATATAAGCGAGTGGTGGAAATAAACAAATCACGGATTAATCGGCTGTTAAGGCCATTGGAATTCAATACGTGGATGCGCTGAAGTACGAATCCTTCTCCTAGAACACGAATCTTCGAAACTTGTCTTACTGGAGTAAAAACAGTGTTAATTTTATATCTTAAATCATCGAGGTCTCGAATAAGTTCAGAGTAAACTAATTGTTTTAGATATACAAAAATCAAACGGATTTAAATCTGGTGAACGAGGCGGTCATGGCACAGAACTACCTCGCTCAATCCATTTCTTGTCGAATGTTTCACTTAGGTAGTTTCTTTCTTATACGGAATAACGTGCGGGTACTCCATCGCGCATAAAATAAGCATTTAGACATTTTTGTAACGGAATATCATAAAATGTTGCTTCCAATTCGTTTCGTAGAAACTGAGGGTATGCAAGTCTTCTTAACCTGTTTGGAAGAAAAATAGATCCTAGTAATTAACCTCCCATAACTCCAGCCCAAACGTTGAAGGAAAACCGCCTTTGATGACGTGTCTCAGCTATTGCATGGGGATTTTCATCTTTTCATCGATTGGTAGTGAAGGGGATGTAGATACTGTTCCTTAAGATTCGCCAAACAGTGCTGTTGTTTGTATTTTCCATGGCGGAAATTCGTCTTTTAATGGTTGCTGGATTTTCTTCAACTTTTGCCAAAATTGCTTCTTCAATTGCATAAGTCAAACGTATGCTCTTTCCTTGATTTCTTTCATTTTTACCGTTCACGTTACTTGAAAACGTTGTAAACATTAGAGACATGGTAAACGCCTGTCGGGATATCGTTCTCCACGCAATTCTAACAACGAATTTCCATCGGCAAACCAGTGATTTCCAAACCTATTTAAAGCCCAACCCCCTTTTAACCGAAATTTTTCTCGCGACCCCCCTCTTGTAGTACTCATCTTCATTCAGAATCAACGACTAAACAGTTAACTTATATCATCTACTACCAAGTAGCGCAATTTATTTATTTGTACTCAGTGTTTCCGTAAATGTCCCCCATACTCAGGAGGTTGGTAGATGGCACTGGAATAATCTAGAAAATCAATTTTACTTTGTATAAGCAGCGGATCGCGATGAGATTAATCATAATTTCAAAATTGTGTGCTGTACTGCTGACTGTGTGTTGAGTGAAATAAATCAATATCAAATATTATCCATTAAGCACGAGCTATACTCGTTTTGTTAAAGAAGGATAAACTTTTAAAACGGTTTTTAGAACCTCCACGTCTGACAGTGACAAGAATACAAAGAAAAATAGATTCTACACCGATGAATATCTTAAATATAGTTTCACCTTTATTTCCCAGAAACTCTAATGCGTACTTTGTTGAGAAGTGTTGTCAAAAGAAAGTATGAAGCCATTTCGACATTTAAATACGAAACATCTAGACAAAAAAGACAAGCCTGTGGAATTCTTTGAAAGAAAGCTAAACTCCCTCCACAAGCAGTAAGCCACTTTTCCACTAGCAATCAGTACTCATGAAGAAGCACTTCTATCAAGTTATCGAGTTGCATTTCGCGTTGCAAAAACCAGTATCCACATACAATTGCCGAAAATCTGATTCTACCAGCGGTTATTGAAATGATGCAAATAATGGTGACAAAGAGGCTGACAAGCAGAGAAAGCAATACCCCTCTCTAATAATACTATCCAAAGAAGAATAAGTGACACGGCAGAAGGT
The DNA here is from genome assembly GCA_014611495.1 of Limonius californicus. Lineage (NCBI taxonomy): Eukaryota > Metazoa > Arthropoda > Insecta > Coleoptera > Elateridae > Limonius > Limonius californicus. The sequence continues at coordinate 23,986 of JABXWE010003644.1, forward strand.
GTTCGAACACAAGTTGTTGAAAATATTAAGAAGTGCACGTACTTCTCATTACAAATGAACGAATCCACGGATACCTAACGGTACCCAGGTTATAGCATTTGTAAGATACAATTCTGGACGTGGTATTACAGAAGATATTTTATTTTGTACTCCATTAGTAAGTAGTTTATACCACCGGAAACTGTTTACTCGACACTTTCATCTAAAGTACTAATAAATACGGGGTTGACTGGGCAGAATGCGTTGCTATATGCACCGATGGCGCCAAGACTATGACAGGACATCGATGTGGTCCTATTGTCCGATTAAAAGAGATAATACCAAATGCTACATGGTTACACTTTACATACTTTACACTGAGAAGTTCTTGCATCCAAATCTTATCTTCTGAAATTGATTGTGTTTTAAAAAATGTCATTAAGTGTTTCCATCAAGGGAAGAGTATTGCAGACTTGCATTTTTCGAAAAATTCGTGAAGACGTGGGTTCTTTATATGCAAATCTACTTTATCACACGGAAGTGAGATGGCTTTCGAGGGGTAAAGTCTTGTAAATAGTTTTCCTGTTAAAAGCAGAACTTTTGATGTACCTGCAAGATGAGAAACCGGAATATCAGAACATATTTTACAATTTCCTTTGGCTTCTTAGGCTGAATTTCCTTGCTGATATTTTCGAGGACTTAAACACTCTGAATAGCAGGTTGCAAGGCCCCACTATTAACGTAATAACAGACACGGACAAAATTAACGGATTTATAAAGAAACTTGCTTTCTGGTAGACTTCAATTGGAAAAGAGAAGTTAGATTCATTCCAGTGCGTTCGAGAACTCATGGAAGACTTAGTTAAGGGTGATAATATGATAAATTCTGAGCACATGCTTGCAGATATGCAAATTACTTTGCACAATTTAAAATACCAGCTCATGAACTATTTCCCCAAAGAAATTCAAAGCAGTTGTGACAATCACAGATGGATACTGCATTCCGATTTTGGACAATTCTATTAAACAAGCTAAAATTTCGACAAACATGAAAGAAAAACTTATTGAAATATCATGCAAAAAAAATGTTAAAACCAGATTTCTTTTCCCAGAGCATAGATAACATAGATTTTGGACCAAAAAATCCAAGAATACCCGGAGCTTGCGGACAAAGCTATAAAGTGTTTGGTGCCATTTGCTATATCATATTTGTGCGAATTAAGTTTCTCGTCTATGACTGCCATCAAAACAAAAGTAAGAAGTCTTCTCGAACTTGATAATGATATTATTATGTGTGTATCGAATACAGAGCACAGATTTGAAGAACTAGTTTGGGAAAAACAGGCACATACATCGCATTAATGTTTTTACTTTGCAATTTGTTTTTATGTTTACAGCTATTTACGTTTAGGTTCTTGCATTTATTGAAAATTTTAATATTTTATGTTTGATTTATTTTTGTTTACTTTGCGCAAGTCAGAAATAAATGTCTTGAAAAGCCATTTTTCTTTATTTTGGAAATGCTCCCACCACCCCCCTAATCTTATATCGTGACCCTCCAGGGGCCCCGAGCCACACTTTAGGAACCATTGGGCTCAACCGTAAACAAAAGCCATATCTACTAACTCTTCCACAGGTTATGTAATCAGTGTAGTTACTTAATGTTCAGATCATGCAATTTGCATTAGTCGATACATATCCTGTGGTAAAAATCGATGTTTATCTCCAAAACTATGCATTTGCGAATATATGTTTATTAGGACCTTTTTGCTTGTTTTTGACCCAAAAATACCCTGGTGAAGTATTACGCAATCAAGGTGGGACGCCTTGCATAAATATATACCCCTGCCTACAACTTTCTTCCTTACTTGTTGATTTGCAATTGACCGTTTCATTTCATTGTTGTTATTAGTAATCAACGAGATATTTAAAATAATTGGAAAGTGCCTATGTTGATGCGATAGTGACTGGAAAAGTAACTCAGAAACGCTTATTGTTAATCACTTTCGAATAAAAGATCGCACAATTAATTATGGTTATTGTTTCAGATTTAATGTGCATGAGAGTATTTTATCAGTATTATACACTTAATTGGTTTGGTAACCAAATATGTAAATATCGAACAAGAAAACAAGCTCCATGTGAAGGCATGCATTACATTTCTTTTATAAATAGCAAAATATATCGCAATTTTTATGTTTATGTGGATAATGTTTAGTTATTAATAAATATTATGTAACTTTTTGCAGTTTTACAATTTTAATAATTACAGGAAATCGTTTATATCCCATCTTTAAAGTACACCATATGTTAATAAAAATGTATGTGTAGGTGACATAAGAAGGCAATGTGATACAGGAACTGGCCAATAAAGGTGTGCCTCCACCCAAACCAAATCAGCTTAATTCCTTGTTCCGACATGCCATAGGAACCAGGCATAAATTTTAATTAGCAATATCCAAAACCTTACATTTAAATTACAGCAGAATCTCTATTATCCTTCAAAGTTGGGATATATATCACGCTTATAGAATGTATATATTTAATATTTAATATTAGATATATAATTGCATACTAAATAGAATGCATATAATTGTTTCGTAATCGGGGCGAGTTTTACTATGATATTACCATATCTAAGAAATTCATTTTACAGAAAAGAATAAAATAAAGACTCCTGTAATCTATTATCCATTTATTCATTCGTAGAGAATACAATAAGGTGAATAGTATAAAATATATTAAAAAGTAATTCCAATGGTGTTACGCGTTCATAAAAACTACAAAAACTTCAAGGGATTTATTTTCTCTTTGAATTCCCGTAGAAGCTGCAAAATAGAGTAACTACCTAAAAAGCACATGAAATTATCGGGTCAAAAATGATTTGAAATTATTTTTCCCATAAGACCACCGCTGCCCCATTTTGAAATAATTTGAGAAAAACCAACCTGGTAGATAGAAGTCTTAATTCCATCAAATTAACCGAATTATGACCCGAAGATAGATTTATACGTGTAAACTTCCATTGTCAGAGAAAAACCGAAATATTTTCTTTATTTGTAGTTTTTTAATATGTAACACTGCGAGCACAATATGGTTATCAATATTTTTCTAAAAGCCGGGTGTTTAAGTATTGGAAATCTTTTAGAGCCGTGAGAACTCGTGTCGATAATGAGCCTCATGTACGACGAGCTGCAACTTTGGTTAATCTTGAAAATGAAGAAAAAGTTAATGCTCTTATTCAGGTACAGACGGATTCGTCATATTTCTCAAAATTTACAAATTGGGTGCCAGGTGAATTCCGCGCTTGTTCACTCAAGAACACAAACTGAATCGTCTGCAAATCGCTTTTTCTTTATTGCAGCGATATGAGAGAGGAGATGAATTTTTATACTCAGTTGTGACAACTGATGAAATCTGGATACATTATTTTACTCCTGAGTTAAAATATGCAAGTAGGCAGTGGTGCCACATCACTCCTCCAATGATAAAGGAAGCAAAAAGTGTGTTATTAGCTGGCAAAGCCATGGCAATATTTTTCTTACGGAGTGCTGTTCAGAGGCGCCAAGGGTATTTGCAGCCGGTGCAAAATTTTATGTACCGCCCTGATGCAGTGCCGTATTTAAGAATTTAGAGAAGCAAGCAGAAATTCCGTTGCAGCATAACAAATTAAAAAAAAAAAAACCGAGAAAGTTATTTCTGACCATGCAAAATCTTGAATGAAATAATTTTTCATTATATGTTAATTCTTATTATTATAAATAAATAGTAAGTTCGCCATTGAGACCCTTATACTAAAAGCAAAATAAAACGTAATAATAATATTGAAAATTATTTTTCTGTTAATGTAGTAAAAAAATTATGTGTGGATTACATTTTAAAAACGTTGGGAAAATATGTTTCGTAAATTTTAACATAAATGCATACATATATTCTAAGAAGAAGCAGTTTAATTGTAAATCTATACCCTCATTTTCAATATCTCTAATTTAATTGTCTTATTAATTAATTATTTCTATTTATGCATAGAAACGAAACGTCTTGCCGCCCGGGTGCGGTGCACCTCTTGCACCGCCAGGTTGGCGCGCCCTGGGTGCTGTTTGTTGATTTCTTTACAGAACGTCATACAATGAATGCAGACTATTATTCGAGGGGGAGAGGAGGTTGTAGACTTCCATGCTGAAGGTCTGTGGTTTATTTCCCAGTACTGGAACAGCGGTTTTTTTAACGACCGTCCTCCCTCGAAAGACCATGGCAAACCAGCGAGTAAATCTTCTTTAGAGAAGAAGTTTTTACGGTTCCTTTTTGGTTGTAGGTCCTCTATGTTTGTGGTGCTATAGGCGCGCAACGCAGGCATAGGATCGAAAAACCCTATATCTCGTAAGAGACAAAGCATTTGAAGAAGAAGATTATTCGACAGTTTTGTGCGATAAAGTTAAGCAGGCGATCAGAAACAAATGGAAGAGAAGACAAAGTTCTATTCCGTTCATACTGCTGCAAGAACAGTTGAAACCTTAAATAAACCTCCGATTTTTATTTGTTTGGCTTATTAACAGAACTTTAGCCGGGAAAAGATTTCGGTCAAACAACTACGTTATCGAAGCTGTTGAAGAATGGATACGCATGCAACCCAAAGACTTCTGTCAGGAAGGTATCAGAGTTCTTTAAAATTAGTGGCGCAAGTACTTGCTAGTCAGGAGGATTACGTAGAAAAGTAATATAAACTACTCAAAAATGAATAAGAAAATTGCAGTGTAAGACACTAAAGGCAAGTCCAACTGCATTTATAATAAGAAACTACCAAAACAAAAAAAATGTAACGTCTTTTTAGTAAGAAGCCATTTAACAATATTATAATGAAAATCGTTATTATCTCCTTTCACTTAACTTAAATTATATCGCGTAGCACCTCCTCTGGTAGTAATAACTGCTCTGCACCTTGCTATCATACTCTCAATGCAATTATCAATATGTTCTTACGGAATTTGATGCAACAGTACCGGCAATACATCCCTCAGCTGTTGCACAGTAGTAGGCCTTGGATTATGATGATCCAGCTGTCTCTGCAGAAGGTCCTACGCATGCTTGATGGGGTTGAGGTCTGGACATAGCAGAGGAAGAGCAAAATGGTTTATTTCCTCATTTCGAAGTATCTTTAAAACAACCAGAGCACGGTGCGGCATTGTCATCAAGAAAAACAAAATATTCCCGCCCAACAGCGTTACGACGGTTCAGAACATCGACCATAATGATCTCTTGGGCATAACGTTGACCCGTGAGTGTACCATTAAAGATATGGAGGTCAGTGCGCCACCCTAAAGAAATTCCAGCCATACCATAAGACCACCACCACCAAAGGTAACGACTGGTTGGGTATTCTGAGGCAAAGTACGATGTCCGGCACTATGATATACTCTTTGACGCCGGCTATCATTGCTGAGACAATATCTGGACTCGTCCGAAAACAGTATATCTCTCCTTGAAGCATACGTCTTGATCATTCCATCCGGTGTCTTCGTTGAGCCACAGTTCTTGCAGGACATCTCAGGGGGCGGTATGAGGTAAGTCCTCCCTCAAACAATTGATTTCTCACAGGTTGGTCGGAGACTCGATTTCCTGTGGAATTCTAGAGCACTTGCTGTAGGTGTCGAGCAGGGGCAGAGCAAGGGTGAAATTACGCTCTGCGTGGTTCCTAACATATCAGCAATATCGCCCTGGCTATCTTCTCTTTGGTGCATACCAAGGGCTAAATTTCGTTGTTCTATTGTTAAATGGTTTCTCTACATTGTTGTTTATTATTAAATACACAAATGTAACACACGAATAAAAAAACAATGAACAAAAAAGATCTTAAGAAGACAGAAAAAATTATTCAATCAAAGACACAAACTCGACTTGACACTAATGCGGTTAAAAAATTGCAACTGGATTCGATTGTTTTTTGTATTTTACCATCGAACACTGCCGTTTGATCTAATTGTCAATAATAGATGACCATTAGCCGCCAAATACAAATATATGTGCTTTATATTACAATATCCCTATTTATTTTTGAGTACGATAGTTTTCATTGTTGTAATATTGCAATATCTTTTTTTAATAAATAAATTCCTGTTGAAAGTTTAAAACAATTGGTTCGGCCATAAAATAAAATTTAACATAATCACTTCTAAAGTAGACGTGAAAATTCGATGTAACAGAATTACTTCTTCTTCTTCATATCTTGAGTATACGAAATTAATTTAAAGTTGTCCACGGCTGTTTTATGTTGTCTTAGCTCATTCAAGTATATTTGCCAATTAATTTCATATACATATATTTCCACAGCTTTATTGGGGTTAAAATAAAATAATTAAGCAATATTTTATACTGAAAAAATCTGATTAATAATTATTATAGTTATTATAATAACCGAACTTGCTTAAGATACGACCGATGCAACCTCTTCTTCTTCTCTCTGATAGTTCTCCGAATACGCTTCCGCTTCCCATTTTCTGTTTCCCGCTTGAGCTTTATACGCAGCCAACATGCGTTGTACAATGGTTGTGTAGTGAGGGTCTTTAGTATTACCCAAAAACTTGTGCACTACGTCTTTGGAAGAGTTCCACGCTTCTCTTTCTTTATTCTTCCATTGTTTCTGAAAAGAGGGGATCGGATAACAGTTTTCGTATGTCGGGGCCAGTAAAAACTTCCTCTTTCAACTTGACTTGAGACAGTTTTGGGAACTTGGAACACAGATATCTGAAACATTCCCCATCTTTTGGCAGTGATTTAACAAACTGCTTCATAAGGCCCAATTTAATATGAAGAGGTTGTAATAAAATGTTTTCAGGAGGAACCAAGGTCGTATTAATGACGTTATTTTCGTCGGGGGTTAAGGCGTCTGGAAGTGGCCAGTCAGTTTTTGTCCAATGGAGATGTCTGGCCCGACTGTCCCACAAGCAAAGGAGGCAGGGATTGTTTGTATAACTTGCCTACTGGCCCAACAACATGGTTAGTATTTTGAAGTCTCCACAAACCATCCAGCGATGTTCTTGATATTTTATTTTTTCAAGAATCATTGCCAAATCGTTATAATTTTCCTGCAAATCCACCGACTGTCCTACAGGAAGTGATGCAAATTTATTCCCATTTTGCAGCAAGACTGCTTTGAGGCTTGTTTTTGACGAATCAATGAATAGCCACTCAGATGAATCATATTCTATTTCAAAATACTTCATTAGCCCTTGAAGATCATTACGAAAAGTGAGATTCCCCTTTTTCGAGAAACATTTAGTGAATTCCCTCACTCGGTGCCTGTACCACGAAACTGAAGTTGTAGTGACAGCAGGTTTTTATTTTTATCCTTGACCCCAGCAATTCGGCAGCATCTTTTCAAACGCCTAAATCTCTAACGAGATCATTGAGCTTGCTATGAGAAAAAACTTGGGGTCCTTCATCTACACAAAAATCTGAACTAGATTTGTCCTGGGGTGGTAATGTGTTTCCGTCCTCAGAATCACTCAGGATATCATCCAAACTGGAAGGTGGGTGTGGAACTGGTATTTTAGAGCTATAAGCCACTGGACGAATAGCTGGATTAAGGTTTGGATAAGATATTTTCTTTTTCTTTTTTGTATTGAAACTTTTCACAGCTTTCACGCCACATCGTAGGAATGCCAAAACGAAATGAGTGTTTCTTACCCTTAAACCACAAACGAAGATCTTCCTCGCACCTTCTGCACACCTTATGAGGAGCCCAGTCTTTGTCTTGATCTCCAAGTTTCAACTTGAAGTAAGGAAAATACACTTTCTTCACGAAATCACTTATGTTTCTTTCTTGACTTTCAACAGTGTAGTCGCCACAAATTAAACAAAAGTTGTCAGGAGAAATAACACAACACTCTAAATGAAGCTACAAACACGAGCTTTGCAAGAAAACCTGACGAGATGAAATTTTTCGAGTATTTTTCCCGGTTTTAGTGAGCATAAATCTATAAGAAACAGTATAAAAATCCTTTTTTTGGTTGCAGACCTGTGTAATTGTCAATATTTGAATCCATTCAATTCGTACTAAATAAATCATATTTGTTTGCTTGTTAGTTTTCCATGTTGGTGTAAGTAACTAATGCGCAAATAAAATTCTCTTGACTGGTTCTATAGGTGTAAGGTTTCTTAAAGGTTGATTGGCTTCTTTATCGAATTACCAATACGCCAGTTTGCTATAATTTTTCCTGGTGGAAAGGTGTATGTTATGCTATATCTTTATTTAGGTAAGATACCATTGTTGTTATATTTTCGTTCCAAAATATATATGTTGTCAAGTGCCACAATGTCAAGTGATGATAATGAAAGAACTACCCTTCTATCTGGGGATACGCAACCCAGCTACTTATTTCAATCAACTGTAATTCATCGAAGACATCGACGAATCCGACAGTTTCAATGTTGTGTGTGTGCAATTATGTTGTAAGTTCTATTAAAAATTACCCGGGAATTGCAATTTTAATAGAGGTGCGCTGTTTTTGCAGATGTGCGCTAGTAGTGATCCTCGTATTTGCAGTATCATATGGTATCAATCAAGAACTAACTGAACTAAATACATTCAACGATTCAGTTCAAAACAACACCGAGTTACTGTTAACTTTGTCGTGGCCAATATCCGATGCAAAACAAAAACAATTTTGCGCGGAGGATTACTATGATTGGCAAGATGCGTTGATAGCAGGTTCAGAAGCTTTACATCAACGCGATTTGATTGAAAAATATGTTCCAACTCTAGATAAAAATAATCCTAGCTACAGGCATCAAAAATCTTTTACTGCTTCAAATAAAAGCAGACTGTATTCAAGAATACAGTACATCAAAGAAAATGCACAAAAATATCTCAACAGGTAATTAAAATTATAGATATCGATTAACAGAAATTTTAAGTCCTCGTGTTGGAAGTCCTTGGACTTCCTCATCCCGTTAATTATTTGTAAATTGCAGTAAAATTGCAATTCAGGCAAAAGTAATATCGACCACCTACAAGCTCTTACTACTTAGGTATTTATTTCTTTAGGTCATTACTTTGAGTTGAATGTTGAACAAATGATTTTATTAAATCAATCCGAAATAAATGCTGCAAACAATGATCATCTCATTATTACAAATTTTAGACACAATAATATGACATCAACATTTCATTCTTGCAACAATACCTTCCGTGTATTTACATCCGAATTACAAGAAAATAATGATTCAATCACTTGTAATGAATTTCAAAAATACCGGAGTTATAATGGAACTTGTAACAATCTGCATTATCCTTCTGAATTTGGGGTTGCTTTTACATCATTTCGCAGAGCTCTTCCTCCTGATTATGCGGACGGTAAATATTTGTTAACACCACCAAGACTTTCACCTGTTGATACTCTATTTATGTTACTAATAGGAATCAGTCAACCAAGAATGGCTAAAGATGGTAGAGAACTTCCGTCGGCTAGAACTGTAAGTTTGGTAGTCCATCGACCTATTTATAGGAATGACAATAAATTTACCGTAATGTTGGCGGTATGGGGCCAATTTTTGGATCATGACATCACAGCGACAGCTTTAACCCAAGGCTCTGACGGAAAAGCCATTGCGTGTTGTGTAAAACAGCTCCACCCTGAATGCTTTCCAGTGGAAATTCGAACGGATGATCCTTATTACGGCGCTTACAACATCACTTGCCTAGAATTTGTTAGATCCTCTGCAACTTCAACCAGTGGGTTAGGACCTCGGCAACAGCTTAATCAGGTTACGGGGTTTTTAGACGGTTCGGTTGTTTATGGTTGCCATGTAAATATTACGAACAAACTAAGGGAATTTCAAAATGGGAAATTGAAAATGTATACAACTGCTAATAACCGAACGTTATTGCCTATTTCTACTGATTCGACTGATGGGTGCAACCGCGAGGAACAAAATAAAATGGGAAAATATTGCTTTATGACAGGTAGGCACAAAAGACCAGCATTCTAAGTATTTAACAGTAGTATTCAAAAATAATGTACTTCGGCTGAGTGTTTCATAAGATATTAATTAACAAAGTGTAGTATGGTCTAGGCACACAGCCTTGCACAAATTGCTGCGGTGTGAAAAAGTTCTGCGCATCACCCAAGAAAATCATTATTTCTTCTAATCAGTTATTCGCGCATTTTCTAATGGGATTATTAAAATGCATTTAACATGAAACTTAAAAGTATAATATGAAGAAATATTTATTATGTTATGAGTATATATATATGCAGGGTGTATCAGAAATAGGTACAAATAGTTAAACCAGTAATAGATTCGCTCAAGTAGAATTCAACGGTACTATTCATTTCTCAAAAATCATTAAGTTTTTTTTTCTAATTTAAAAATAAAATAAAATTTTGTTTGAGAACTGCTGGTGATACATAGAAAATGCATTTAAGCTGTAGAAGGTTATTACCTAATTGTAAAGTAAATCAAAAGTGGCAAACACGTAGAAACTTGTCTGGCTTGTGATAACAACAGACTGAATAGAAATTACTGACCTACCTAATAGTATTGGTTTGTGGCAGGCGATAAGAATTTTTTTTGCACTACTATCTTGCTCTCCCTTGCATAACATGTCTTTGAACTCAAATTTTTGATATTATCCTGTGCTACTCAAACAATTTTGGGTCAAATTTTCAATTATTATATTCTCATATCTTAAGGGTCCCATTACCAAAGAAATGTTTTTTCTAGTTTGTATATATTGTAATCTACCATCGGATTTAATATTTATACCTATTTCTGATACACACTGTATATATATACGAGGGCAGCCTTTTAAGTTTTTACATAAACTAGGAAAGAAATAATTTTTTGGAACAAACTGTTTTATTGTTTTTTAAAATATTCGCCTTCAAGATTTATACACTTTTGCATATGTTCAAACCAATTCTCGAAGCATTTTTTCCACTCTGAAGTTGGTATCTCAAAAACATGGGTTTTGAAGGCTTCAACATCTTCTTGAAATTATGTTTGACATTCGGGAACACAAAGAAGTCGTTAGGCGATAAATCAGGTGAATACGGGCAATGAGACATTAATTCGATGTTTTTCTCTTTCAAATAATTGATTGACGTGCTATGTGAGAGTATTGTACATGATGAAGAATGATGCGACGTTTTCGGTTGTTTTTCCTGATTTCGTCGATGACTTCTGGCAAACAAATTGTTGTATACCATTCAACGTCCAGTACGACCGAAGAAACAAGCGATCATTTTCTTGGAAGTGCTTCGTGAAGGAACAACTTTTGTGGGATTCGGTTCATCTTGGAACACCCAAACAGTGGATTGTTGCTTAGTTTCCGGTTCATACGAATATATCAAGTTTCGTCACCTGTTACGATGTTGTATATGGATTTTGCAGTTCCTCGGTCGAATTTTTTGAGTATTTCCTTACATCAATTAACACGAGCCTTTCTTTGAGGTTTGTTCAAATTATGCGGAATCCATCGGAAACAGATCTTTTCCACAGCTAAATGTTCATGCAATATCGAACGTACTGCAGTCTTCGATGCGCCTAAGGATGCCTCTATCGTACTGTAAGTCACATGCCGATCTTCAATCATGTTGCGCACAGCATCGATGTTTTTTGGAATAACAACCGATTTTGGTCGACCTTCACGAAATTCATCACAGACAGACGCACGACCACGACGAAATTCTGCAAACCAATCTCACAAAACAGTCTTTTCTGATGGTGCTTTATTACCAAAAGTTGAACGAAGCGATTCTATGCATTGTTATTGAGTTAGGCCTTTACTAAAATAGTAAAAAATCATCAAACAAAAACCGTCACGTGAGATTTCCATTTTGAACAAAATGGTTTTGTTTAAACGCTCACTGTAAACAAACTACTCGGTCAATTTCTAAGATGCCACTATTTTCACAATACCAAGTGTAAAATTTTACGAAAATAGTAATGACACATCTCAATACCGCCACTTAGTGGTCGTTTGTAAAAACTTAAAAGGCTGCCCTCGTATATGTACCTGCAGGTACATGGATTATTCAGTTGCATTTTTCATGTTCTTAATAGTGGCAAGATCCCAACCGAAAAGAAACAGTTCAAATTAACGGATGGAAAACAACATGACGAAATAATTTTTCATCATAACCAAGGCGCTTCCAGTCGTGAAATAGCTATGAAAGTGCAGGGCAATCAATCAAAATTGATATTATACCAGATGCAACCAAAATATGGTCCAAAGCTGATGATGTAAGTGTATGCAGTTCTACTGTAAGACGGACACTTCCTAAATCTGGACTTAGCGGTTGCAAAGCCCGGAAGAAACCCCTCCTATCAGAAAAATCAAGGCTCCACTGTTGAGATGGGCAAAGGGTCATCGCCAATGGGCCCCAGAACAATGGCAGAAGGTATTATTTAGTGACGAATCTACCTTTAACATTAACAATCATGCTGGAAACACATATGTTAGAGGATTTCCTGAAGAAGAATTTTCACAACAGTGTGTTCTGCCAACAAATAAACATTCAACCTCTGTCATGATATGGGGCTGCATGTCTGCTGAAGTTGTTGGTAGACTGCATGTTATATATGGCACGATGAATGCAACACATACATTGATGTACTATAGGAGAAGATACTGCCTAATGGAAAAGAGTTACTTCCTGACAAAACCTTTATCTTTCATGGTAATAATGCTCCTTGCCACAGAGAAAAGCTTGTTCAATCTTGAATGTCGACCAATAAAGTTATAAGAATAGACTGGTCAGCACAATCGCAGGACCTAAATCCTATAGAAAACTTATGGCAGATGATTTCTAACATTACTTCAAGAAAAAATCCCACAAAAAAAGTGGAATTAATCGAATCCCCAATTGATGCCGAACATCGCTGCATTACGAAGGAAGAATTGCAAAAACTGGTAAACTGTATGCCAAAAAGGTGTGAATTAATTATTAAAAACAAAGGATGGGCTATTAAGTACTAAAATAGTTTAAAATTAATTAGTGTTGATTGTAATAAACGTTTAGGTGTAGACTACTTTATTATATATAATGTACAATTTTTCTGTTTTATGAATAAATTTTATATATCGATTTGTTTCCGGTTTTCTTACGGATCTACATTTGGGCTATTATTATTACTAGTATTGTGTTTAAGTACCTGTATTATATTTGCAATGATGAAATGAAAAATATTTGAAAAAAATGGGTTTAAACAGCAATTTTATTTGTGCAACTGATGCAGAACTTTTTCACACCACTTTATATACAAGTAATTTTTTACTTGATGAAGCTGATGGAAAGCACAAACAAAATAATGCAGTAATTTTATCAGCTCATAAATATTTTAGGTGATCAGCGTGCCAATGAGAACTTGCATCTCACAAGCATGCATCTTATATGGGCACGTGAGCATAACCGTTTAGCTGCCGAATTTAAAAATATAAATCCACATTGGGAAGATGAACAAATTTTCCAAGAAGCTCGAAAAATTTTAGCGGCTGAAATGCAACATATAACGTACAACGAATTTTTGAAGATACTGATAGGTAAGGTTTATTTTGATAAGGTATTTTTCTAATGTCCGATATCGAAAAGCAAAAGCCTTAATTGAAGTGAAATCCATTGTGCAACAAAGTAGTAAAAATAGGTACTTTACTAGGTCCTGGATTAATGAGAAAATCTGACCTTTATCCGAAGAAAACTGGATACTATACTGGATATGATGTGAATCTAGATCCATCCATAGCCAACAGTTTTGCAACCGCCACTTTTCGTTTTGGTCATACGTTAATACCTGCACTGGTAAAATTATTGGGAACAAATTTTTCAAATCCCGAATATATCCTTCTTCATAAAATGCTTTTTAATCCCTTTAGTCTTTATCAGCGTGATGGTTTAGACACAAGTCTGCGAGGAGCTATGAATACAACCGTTGAAGCGAGTGATACGTACTTTAATGCCGAAGTAAGTTACTCCAAAAATGTTAATACAATTTTCTTACTTAATTTTTTATCCTAGGTCAAAAACCATTTGTTTGAAAAGACCGAGAAAAATTCCAATACAACTGCGTGCGGATTAGATTTAGTCTCGCTCAATATCCAACGAGGACGGGATCATGGCATACCAGGTTACACCAACTGGCGCGAGTACTGTGGCTTACAACGCCCTCGAAATTTTAGTCAACTAGTGGGAGACATTGACGACGATTCCTTGGCCCGCATTCAACTAATATACCGGTAAATTTACGATTATGTCTCACATAGTCAGTGGAATATTACATGTAACTAAGGCGGTACTAATATTTTAAAGAAAAAAACTTTGAAGTATTCATCTTAATACCATCAAATTTGTTAAAACTCACAATAATTTAATTAGCTGATAAAATACAATCACTGCGTGTGGGCTCTCGTACTGCTTTTCGTTGTTAACTGTACATCATTTCCCTTTTAAACAACCTTGACGTTACAAAGATCATACCATTAATTTGTCGCATTTTTCAATTCTTATTCTTTGTTGTAATTGATCAACAAAATTATGGAACACGTACAGACGATTCAAATACACCAATTAAAATGAACACAACGTGGAGACTTCTCATACTGTCGTAGGTTTTATTCAATAAATGAGAGATAAAGTCAAACGATGGTATAAATTTAAAGTGGAACGGAAATTTAAAAACTTATTATATAACGACGAACTTTAACAACTCGAAACAACAGTACCAACATACTTACAGGTGGTGTCCGGGACGCACGTCAAATCTGATCACGAATATTTCATTCTACTATACAGTCGAATCACGTTTGACTATTAGCTCTGTCCAATCTTCTAACTTTGTCTTCCGTTCACCGAATAAAACAAAAAGTACCAACAATGTGCATATGATGGAAACCGGAATGTTCAATCCAAGTTTAATTCATCAGAGCTTGCATACATCCTTTTACCCCGCTAGAAACGTCTCTAAAACTTTTTTTTTATTTTGTGTATTCAATCATTCGTATAACAAAGAATAGAAAATAAAATAGGGCAACTTGTATTTTTGACTATGTATTATATTACATCATTAGAAAAAAATAATTAATCAATTGCTTGCTCATAAGGTACTATTCAAGCTATTACAGTTTTTATCGGAGTTTGAATTAAAAATATATGGCTGAAGCAAAGACAAATGAAAACCTACACATTCCTTCCATTTCTATTAGTAATGAAATACAATATGTAGAGCCTCTGGAATGTAATTCTGTGTAAACGATCTGTAAGACAGACATTCAACTGAATTTTCATGGTATGAGAGTAGCCCCTTAGATATGCAAAATTCATCGGTAGGGTGTATAATAAGCGAATGAAGATTGAAGTGCTTAGAGATGCTTGGAAAACCGCGTCCTAGATCTCGCTCAATTAAATACAATACAATACAACCTATAAATATAAAGAGATGTACTTTGTGTAGATCTTTTGTATCTACGTAGAATTTTCTAACGAATATTCAAACATTTAAAAAGATTACAATGCGTGCAAACATAATCATTCAAACATCTTCTTCTTCTTCCCAGTTATGAATTCGTCGATTTTTCTTTCCATAAGGTTTCATTTGCCCCATCTCCCTCACTTACATCTCTTTCTAACATAACCTGCCTTATAAACGTGTTCCATTTAACATTACGTCTTCCTCTTCTTCTTTTCTCACTGGGCAACCATTTCAAAATTCGGTTAACGTGACCGTACCACTTTCAGGCCTTATTTTCTAGTAATTTTGTAATGGAATAGATTATCTCCGTTTGTTCTTAGCCTATCTTGTTTTGTTACTTGTAAACATCTTCTCATAAAATCAAGTTCAACTGTTCGTATCTTACTCCTAATTTTCTCTGTTACCGGCTATACTTCTACTCCATACAATACTAAGCTTTCTATTATACTATGAAAGATATTCTTCTTTACTCCTTGAAATATATTATTATTCTAGATAACGCTATGTAGGGTTTTTGTAGCGATTTTTCCTAGTGTGACTCAGTTCTGTATACCTTCAGAACATATATCTGAGGTGCTTATCACTGATCCCAAGTATTTAAATTTGCCACATTTTCTAATTGTTTCTGCCTCTAGTTATAAGTAAATCAGTTTCTTCCTCTACAGCACATATGTATTCCGTTTTCTTAAAATTTACCTTAACTCCCCATTCATCATATTCCTCCTTGATCTTCCTTATAACGTAACTAATGTCCTCATTGTCTTGTGCAAATACGATCTGATCATCTGTGAATAGCAGTGATTGTATAGTAGTGTTTCCTATGGGGATTAGGTTTCCAATACCTGTTTTATATATATATATATATATATACATATTGAATAAGAATGGAGATATACCGGCATTCTTGTTTAAGGCCAATTCTTGTCACTATTTGTCCTACCATTATATAAGCTTTTGTGGTTGCATTTTTTTTTTCACTATATTATTACATTTTTCCCTCATTCAAGCATTCCATATATAAATAAAAATATGTACATGCTTTACACGCACATTAGAAAAATGTTGATACCGATATTAAATAATTATCAGGATTGGTTATACAAGCTCACAATAGAGCGCGCGACCGGTGCTACTATATAGCAAACCTGTTTCAAACTTTATTGACAAAATTGTCCTAACGAGGTCAGCACTGAAATATCTTTGCAAAAGTATTATCGAAACAATAAAAATCTAACAATAATTATTATGAGCATAATACTCAAGCAACACAAGTTTAATTTTGGAGCCTCTTCCTAATTGTACATAAGAATCGAAACAGCGGTGTAATCTAATTAAACATAAAATCGATATCCAGTAGTTTATATTTAGATATATTAGAAATTATTACAACCCGTATTTTACGTTTGTATTAAAATATTCGTGTTCGACGTTAGTTAGTTACAATATATTTTTCATTTCGTATTAATTTTCCATTTCCCATATATTTGTACAGTTTGATAGGATTCTGTGGGATTTGTAAATGTAACGAGTTCATTCCCTTAGGCCGGTCGTATAGAAATATTAATAAATATAAGAAATAAATATATTAACATAAAAATAAAAGTATGATCAAGAATATAAAAGGAGGCTTTGTAAAGTGAATGTCTTGTTGTAACTTCATACCACCATATAAGTTAATTTAATATTGTCAGCTGTTCAGTCATCATAGGTCAAAAATACATGTGTATATATATTATATATATACATTACATGATTTTGTTGAAAAATCATTACAGTTTAATAACAAGAAATAGCAGTTTTTATATTTGATCTATTTCACAAATACTCAAATTGGAATTAATTACATACATAAAGAAATTGAACAATATTAATATAGATCTTTGATACTTGTTACAAAAAATGTTACTATACGTAGGGAATTTACATTCATTCTTTATCTAACCCTTAAATTTAAATAAATAATAAATACCGAAAATTTGAGACTGTATCACATTAATTATATTTGACAACAGTATTAATATTTTAAACTTAATGTATCTTGTCGAATATAACTTAAAGCTGAAATTTTTAATATTGTTTTGAATTAATAATTAATTTGAATATCAACGTTAGACAAGAAACAATTAATGAATAATATTGTTACGGTTAACCAAAGGATAGCGTTAGAAGTAGAAACGGGCAGGTTGCTTTTAATTGGCCGAAGGCTAAGTACGTCATTCTACCTGTCATAGTTATCCATTTAAACTAGCGATTTAAATTTTTGGCACGAACACTTTTTTTTTTGTTATTAGTACAGAGTGGGGAAATTTTGATAGAAAAATGGACCCCCATTCTCGACCTCTGTTTTCGAGACAAAATCAATGCTTGAATCCAAAATTGGCTATCATCTTTTGTTTTTGAGTTATTCCCGAAAATTCGATTTTTCAACTTTTAGTGTTATCGCTGTATCTTGTTTATTTATGAAAATAGACAAACATAATATCTACGTTCTTGAGTCACTTTTTTGATAAGAATACGGTGGCGCAGCCAATTTAAAAAAGCCTTTGGAGTTATCACAAAGTTGTGTTTTTTATATGGAACTGATAGTTAGCTATGGAATCACGAAAAAGAGGATTTATTTCCCATTCCAGTGATAAATATCGTGTGGGGTCGATTGATTTATTTTCACTACATTATAGTAGAAACTTATGAAATAATTTTTAATATTTCATTATTTTCTAGTAGTAGGCTTCTATCATATATACCTGATTAAACAAAGTATCTGTCATTGCGTTGTTACATTATCGATCGTTTGATTGACAAGATTAACACGTTTAATTGTTGATTGTTTGATTGTTGCTTATAATATATCAATTTAAAAGTGCGAAATGGCGAAAAATACGAGGTGTGTTCAATTGAAACCCATCCTTGCTTTATAAAAAATGTATTCAACAGTTTAATTACAAATAATTACCGTCACAGTTAAAGCACCTATCCCATTGTGTTACTAATCGACGTATACCCTGCTCATAGAATTCTTGTGGCTGCTTTTTGAAGGAGCCTTCCACAGCTACCTGTACTTCTGCGTCAGACTCAAAATGTCGACCTTTTAATGCCTTTATTAGCGCTGCAAAAATATGCAAATCGCAAGGCGATAGATCCGGACTATAAGGTGGATACTCTAAAACCCTCCATTTCTTTCGTTGAAAAGTTTCTTTTACCACAGTAGCAACATGAGGCCTAGCATTGTCGTACAGCAAAATAACCCCACGCGTAACTTTTCCTGGACATTTCCGTCTTATTGCTGGATGAAGCTTGTTCAAAGTTTCATTGTAAAGATTTGCATTGACATTTACTCAATCAACAAGGGTCCTTCGTAATTGAACAAAAATGTTAACATCACCTTGCCTGCAGAAGGTTGTGCTTTAAACATCATCGGTGGTGGTGAACTTGAATGTTTCCACTGCATCGACGATAACTTACTGGATGGCTCGCAGTAATGCACAGATCCTACACTCGTACCAACAATTTCTGAAATTTATCTAATTGAAATTCGAAGATTTTCTCTAATAAGGCCTTACTGTTTTCTATTAATGCAGTAAGCCGTGTACCTGGTCGCGGCTCATCCATAGTCCACTCCTTTCCATTCTTAAATTTATAAATAAAAAATTTTCGACGCCATTCCTTCGCCGTTGGGTACGCAATACATGCATTTCCATACACTGCTTGCATTCACGTATGAATCTGCAATGGCTGCACACCCTCAGCGCATAAAAATTGTAGGACCGCACCCTGATCAAACTTGGACGGATTTTCAACAAACGCCATTTCAAAATCAAAGTTTTAAAAGTCAGAATCAAATGCAAACCCCAGAAACTTATTAATGTATTGCTTACAAACACTGCTAACATTATCACACGTCATCTGAATTATTGCATTTATTTTCAATGCTAAGTTGATCAAAGATGGGTTTCAGTTGAATAAGCCGTGTATGATAGGGTAGAATGTTTTATTCAAAGTAATTATAATTCTGATGCTGCAAGTGAAACATACTTTAATCGTTACCTAGAAAGAAGGAAACCTATTAAATCTATTTTTGGAAGATTGTAACAAAAACTCCGAAATTATGAGACATTTAACAAACCATAACCAAAGAATTATAATATGAAAAACGCCGAGGAAGTTGCCGTCAATGTGATTGGAATGGCAGTTCCTTCCACTTCCCACTTCGATTTCAAACCGTCAAATTGAGACGGAATCTGATATATTACGACAGCGAGTTTTATCAGTTTTGAAGAAACAAAACTTAGATCATATAAAATAAGGAAACAAGAACAACTTCAAGCAACCGATCCTGAATGAGGCTTAGACGTTTGTAATTGGTACCTTCAACAAATTCAGCAAGATCCATTATTCTTTAGAAACATCATTTGGACGAATGAAGCATATATTAGCACTCGTCTCGGAATTGTTAACTTTTAATTTTGCAGACAATTGGATAGGGATCAACGGACCAGTAAGGTGGCCACCACGTTCGCCGGATTTGACGCCTCTGGATTTCTTTTTTTTTTGAATTCATTAAAGACAATATGTATAAAAATGCTAATAATAATATGAACGAACTGAGAGAAAATGATATACAGTGTGCAAATTCTGTTTCTAATATTCATATTTCTAATGCATTTTGGAGTGTTTCAAGGCGATGCAAATAATGGACATCAATTTGAAAATTCAATGTAGATCCTATATTTATAATCTTTTAAAATTTATCTTCTAGTTTGTATTTTTAATCCTTGATTTGTTGAGGATGGTCGATGATTATTGGTATTAAAAATTACTTCAAAAATTGCTATTTGTGTCTTCTTTTTCGTGATGCCATAGCCAACTATCAGTTCCATATCAAAAAATACAACTTTGTATCATAATTCGAATTTCAAAGATTTATTTTTAAATGGACTGCACCACTGCATTCCTATTATAAAAGTACCTGAAGAACGTAGAAATTATGTTTCTCTATTTTCATAAATAATCGAATTTTTCGAATAACTGAAAAATGAAAGACGATAGTCAATTTTGGATTCAAGCATGGAGTCTTTCTCGAAAAAAGAGATCGAGAATGAAAACATCGAACTTTGCCCACCCTGTACTTCTTCTTTTTTAACCTTTTCCCCTCCGAGATTGGTGGTTCTCAGATGCCAATATTCTCTATCTTCCCAATCGTCTTCGTCCAAACCCTTTTCTTGCATCGTTTGGTGAATATATTGTTTCTATTTGATGGCTGATCGTTCTGTTTTTCTTTTTCCTCGTGGAAGCCACTGTAGGATTTTCTTGGGCCACCTTCCTTTTTGCATTCTTTGAACGTATCCGTACCATCTTAGTGCTTTGTTCTCTAACCTTTTTGAAATTGATTTTTTTACCTCCATTTTTCTCCATATTCCTTCTGTTCTTATTCTATCTCTGCGGGTATTCTGTAAGCATCTTCGCATATAGTCTAGCTCCACAGTTCTTATCTTATGTCTGACATTTTTACTCATTGGCCACATTTCTCCTCCATACGTCGTTATACTGTCTTTAATAGTTTTAAATATGTTTCCTTTCTTTTCTTTGCTAAGGTTTCTATTCCAGATAGTCCCGTGAAGTGCTTTTATAGCTCTTTTTCCTTTTATGACTTTTCTTGTATGTCTTCTTCTACTTTTCCTCATTTGTAATGATCGGACCTAAATATCTATACTCTCTGCACGTTTTGATCGTGTGTTCTCTTATTTGTATATATTTTGTTCGTTCTCCCACACACATATATTCTATCTTTTGCAGATTTATATTTAACCCCCATTTTTCATATTCTTCTTTAAGTTTGTGCAGTATATATATATATATATATATATATATATATATATCATGTCCTCTTCTTCCTGATCAAAAACAATTTGGTCGTCTGCAAACATTAGTGAATGCAGTATTTTATCATCTATGGGAATACCCAGCCTTTCACATTTTCTGTACCATGTTTCCAGTGCTTGTTCTATATGTATATTAAACAACATAGGGATTTCGATATTTCTATGTTGTGTGTCAATTTATTGCCTATTTTTATTTGTGCTGTTGTATTGTGGTATAGTGCTTGTACTAGCTGAATCCATTTTTCTTTTATTTCCATTTTTCTCATTGCTTGCCATAATAAACATCTTGGTACACTATCATAGGCCTTTTGTAAATCGCCAAAAGTCATATGCGTTTCAATATTCTCCTCTTTATTATTTTCTATTAATATTCTCACCGAACAGATATTGTCCAGGCACGATCTTCCTGCTATGAAACCGCTTTGTTCCTCGCTAAAGTTTTTAAGGAGTCCTTAGATTTTATATTTAATTGCTCTTCCAAGAAGCCTGACGAGTGATGGCAAGATACTGATTCCACGGTAGTTCTAGCAATCCTTTTCATCTCCTTTCTTATGTATTGAGATGATATGTGACGTGTTCCACTCTTCTGGAATATCTTCGCCGGTTTCTATTTGTTGAAAAGGTTTTGTGACCATTTCTATAACACGTTGTACGAAACACAAAAGAGTATTGGTGTCAAAAATTCAAATCGGTAGTTTAAATGGATAACTATGGCGAGTAGAATGACGTACTTAGCCTCCGACCAATTAAAAGAAACCTGTCCGTTTCTTCTTCTAACGTTATGCTTTGGTTATCTATCATCAACAGCCTTTCCGTCCCACTGCTGGGCATCGGCCTCTTCTCTGCCACGTGTTTCTCCTCAGCGCTAAGGTAGAAACACGGGGGACCTACAGTTTAACGTCGAATCCGAACGGTTATCTAACGTAGGATAAAATCAGAAGATCGAAGATCGGGGTCCTAGAAATGCTTGCGATGAGATTCAATGTGCGTTCAGAACATAACTATAAGTAGATATTAATACTTATTATACTTATCGAGATTCCCTATGAAAATACCGAAATTTGCTCACTCTTTGCATAATGAAAGCACAATAAAAAAAAATAAAAAACAGTTAAATGTAATATTACATTTATTCAAAACTTTGCGGACAAAAATATTATATATTAAGTGATTTATCTATATCGCTTAAACGTGTGTAAAGGACTAATAAAAACTACCATAGCATAGCATTCAAATTTT
Source organism: Limonius californicus (assembly GCA_014611495.1). Taxonomy (NCBI): domain Eukaryota; kingdom Metazoa; phylum Arthropoda; class Insecta; order Coleoptera; family Elateridae; genus Limonius; species Limonius californicus. The sequence continues at coordinate 46,548 of JABXWE010003644.1, forward strand.
AACTAATTACCCAATTCTCTTTGTGAAGGCTCTGGCAATGTGTCACTAATTACCAATTTAGATATTTGGGTAAAATTTATTCGCAGTATTGTGCCAATATTCACTAATATTAATAATTAATCTCAAGCAACGAGTTTTTAAATCTTTGATTTATTGTATGGGTATGCCAATTTACTTCACCTCTATAAATTCTATTATGTGCTTACCAAGATTGTAAATACCTTGACAACGGCCCTGATCCTAATTTCTATCAAAACGAAATAACTAGATGACCATACTAAGTGAGCGGATATCCATCAAACAAATTGTTAAATGAAATAATTGTGAAGTTCTGAACATTTAATAGACGTGCGTTTCAAGTTTTTATTAGACTGTTTTTGCTGCCTGAAATTAATTAATGTGGTAAAATTTACAAATTTTTGGCGAATAAATCGCCTGCTTGCGTATTTCATTAACACTTGTAGACGTTAATGTTGGGACTTACGACTTGGCTTAACTACTCAATTACCTAGCACGTCATAACCTATTTCTATTATTGGGACAAAACCAAAACAATTCCGGAATTTCTAAATCAAATCTCAACTTTAATCCACAAAAATATTTGTTAAAGTAGTCCCTCAGGAACTGTGCTACTGTTAAAACAGATGCTGATATTCAAAACGCTTATAAATCTACAAATAATTCGTTCGGGCAGATTTTAGGAGCGGTTACTAGGAGTATTCGTAGGTATTTTATTTATTCAGATGAACACACATTTTCCATTTGCATGGAAAATACATTAATTTATAAACTTCAGTACAAAATTTACATACAATTCAGACAAAAATATAAACTCAACAAATGGATGAACTACGTCGATGGACTTTCCCATGCTCAAAAAACCTATTTTATATTTAAAAAATCAGTTTCTAGGTATAAAAATCCAGAAAATCATTATTTAGTCGGAGACTTCTTTACTAATTCGATTAAATCGGGTAATATAACATATAATCATGAATTAAACTGCTTTTTTTATTATTGGCCTTCATGTATTTACCATTTAAGCAAATGCCATTAGGGGTGGAAGTTACCAAGACCTGATATATGGGATATTATATAGGTAAAATCCATTCTGTTTAAAAAACATTTAATTTTGCATTCTGCAATACCGATCCGAAAAGAGCTGTATGGCAACAGAAACATGGACCAATACAGGATGTCAATAGCGCATGCGCATGATTCGCCTATGTGCAGTTCACACAGTGTTGCCAGATGTGAAGATTTTCCGTTAAAGTGAGGACTTTATTTATAATTGGCTAGTAAAATACAGGTTGTTTCAGTTTTAATCTTGAATATTCTCCTGATCAATCTGATTCGAAAAAATATGACATAAGTGCTTCTCACTTGCTTCCTAAGAAAGATACAGAAGTTTACAAAAGCAAACCGTTTTTTATTATATCTTCTAGGAGCAAAATCAAACCAAATTTTGTAGGCGCACTTTCCTTGTTTAGGGTTATTTTCTGAAATTATGTTCTTACAAATGTGGCACATCAGTGGCGTGCAATGGAATTACAACGAATTATTTCAAGAAAAACGGTACGCCACTGGGGTTTTAAAATATTTTTCCCATTTATTCATTCAATTTTAAATAAGACGCGCTTTTAGAACTCTTGTATTAAGGTCCTGGTTTTAGAGATATTAGTCTTTTTTCAAAAGCATGCAAACACGCTATGGAACAAAAATTATTTTATGTTTGCCATGGAAATACTAAAACAATTGTTTGAATATCATTTGTACCTGTCAATCAGTTCAGGTACTTTAGTTGTGGAAGTTGTAATATTATTTAAAAAAAAATGCCGAGATATTTTTCCCATACTAAATATACGGACATTCACTTTGTTTATGATTTCTGCAATGGAACTTCTTATATAACGACATCGTTTTCCGGAAAGAAGAGTTCAAAGTGCGTCTGTGGACCAGTATCCTGGCCGCCGCAATCGCCAGATCTAAACCCTTTAGATTCCTTTGTTTGGGGCTATGTTAAAGAAAAAATTTACAGCACTCCCGTTGAAAACCACGACGAATTGATTCCAAGGATAGAAAATAGCTGTAATGAGCTCAGGCAAAACCAAGAAATGTTGGCAAATGCCATAAATTCATTTATTCGACGTTGCCAAAAATGTGTTGAAAACAGTGTTCCTTTTTTCTGTTATTTTACAATAAATATTTTTTTAAACGATCATAGTTATTTTGTTTGCTTTGCTAATGTCTCTGGCGCTTTAATCTTAGATCTGTAAAAGCGCGTTTTATTCCAAATTGAATGGAGATTTTGAACAAAGGGGAAAAAATTGAAAAACCCAATAGTGTACCTTATTTTCTTGAAATAAATCCGTTTTAACCCCATTGTAAGCCACTGGTGTCACGCATTTGGAGGAACAAATTTCAGATTATAACCTTACACAAGGAAGGTACGTCTACAAAAATTTGTTTGATTTGCTCCATTTTCCTATATATAGGGTGTCCCATGATGTGAGGTCAAAACTACGTAATCTTCTTAGCTAAAAATTCGAAAAAAGTTGTGCCTCAAAGTAAACCGTTTTCAAAATACAGAAAGTTAAATTATTATTTATTAAATAATTACAATTTCAGAAAAGCCAATATTTATTTTTATTTTAGTTTAAATACACTATAAAGATTGTTCAAAATAGCCACCGTTGCTCTCGAGGCACATTCTGGCTCTTCTTACGAGAAGTCTGGTTGCCCTACGTAACATAACATTGTTATTCCGAATTAGTCCTGCTGCCTTAAAAATGCGTCTCCTAAGATGTTCAATGGAGTTTGGTATACCATATCTTTCATATGACCCCACAAATAATAATCTAACCAAATAAAGTCCGAAGATCTTGGGGGCCAGGGGTGCTGTTTTCCTCTACCTTCCTTCAAACCATTGATTCAAATATTGTCTTAACGCAGAGTGCGCAGGGGCACCATCGTGCTGATACCACATACCATGTCCGATCGCCAGAGGAACATCATCTAACAATCCTCCCAAATGATCTTCTACACAATTTAAATATCTGTCGGCGGTTAAATTGTTCTCAAAACCGAATGGACCAGTGAGCATGTTATCAATAATTTCACACCAGATATTCACTGAAAACCTATGTTGATACTGTGATTTCGTGTGGATTCTCCAAATTCCAAGAGTGGCTGTTCTTTCTGTTCATTAATCCATTCCTTGCAGATGTAGCCTCATCCGTGAATAAAATTTTATTACGTAGGTTTCGATTTTGAATGATCTACCGGCAAAATTCCATACGACTAGCGAAATGTATAGGTAAGAGGGCTTGAATAGGCTGGATATGAAATGGATATAAACCACGACTATTTAATGTTCTCCAAACTCGCATTCGTACATTAACTTGTGCAGATACACGACGAACAGAGGTGTTGGGATTATTATCAATTTCTCGCAGTATATTGTCCGCATTGTCTAGTACTTGCTGTATTGGACGTTCAGTCGACGGTTTCGGGACCGTTCCGTGTTCACGTACGTGGTTGTGCCCTCGTTGGAAAACTCGTAGGTCTGGTAGTCGCCGATTTGGAAATCTCAACCCATATTCTCGAGCAGCTGCTACTGAGTTTCTATCACAAAAACCGTACATGTGATAGATATCGGCCTACTCTCGCGTTGTAACAGTAAACATGATCAATACTGTTAATAAGCGCAAGCAGGTTTAAGGTGCTACTGTTTGACACACAAGTAAATAATATCATTTCCATATTAACGTAGACAGTTTGTATCAAATACTACTTAATATCATTTATTGTTTCGGTTGCTTCCGTATTTAACTAAAACAGGCCATAACTTCTTTAATAGTCAATTTAGAGAAAATGATTACTCTTAACTTTCGACTACTTTTCACCTCTCCTACACGTAGGTGGTGGAGTAACGCACGTCATGGGACACCCTATATAATGAAAACATGTTTTGCTTTTGTAAAGTTTGATAGCCTGTACCTGTCTTAGGAAGCAAGTGAGGGGCGTATTTTTCCGAATCAGAATGAGCAGGAGAGTATTTTTCGAGAGTATTCAAGATTAAAACTGAAACACCCTGTATAAACGTGAGGTACAAAACTAATGCTTCTCAACAATTTGTGTGTAAATTTTGAATTTAGAGAAGTATAGGAAACTCTTCCTGATACGTAAATTTGTTCTAATCTATAGTATTAGACTGTAGAAGTTTAAACTTGTTAATTCAGTACTTAAAAAATAAATAATATTGTATACATACTAATTACTGATACTGATAAAACAATCAAAATGTTTGTAGTCGATAAAGTAGGTGATATCGCGCTGCTACACATTACAATGTGTTTAATTTATAAAGAATCTATTTTCTATTGAAATGTGTATTCAAGGTGATTTATGTTTAACTGACAATTTTTGAACGTGGCGATTTTATAAATTACTAAATAAAAACCAAAAGTCTGTTTTTAATAGAACTTCAGGAGAAGTCTACGCCATACTTTAATTTGAAATGTGGCGAGTTATAACGATTTCTTGCTGCGATGATTCTGTTACACATGGCAACCTGGTGTTGCATCTTTCATCAATTGGTTCGGGGCTTATGACGTAATTCCAGGCGCCATAAACAAATCGGCAACTCAAATGTTTCACTTAATCAGAACAAAGACAAAAAATAACAATTGTTTCTATATTTTAATTTTTTTACTGCCGTTTGCAGTTCCAAATGTTAGAAATAAAGTAGGAAAACGTGTAAAAGAAAATGAAAGTCTCTTGGGTTTTATTCTAATTCCTACTTCTTTATTTTACAGACATGTGGATGATATTGATTTATACACAGGGGCAATCAGTGAAAAACCACTAGATGGTGGGATTTTGGGACCAACATTTACATGTTTGATAGTGGATCAGTTCGTGAGGCTGAAGAGGGCCGACAGGATGTGGTACGAGAATCCAGATCCACCCCAGGCGTTCTCAATGGACCAACTAGAACAAATCCGATTGACTTCATTAGCTCGCATAATATGTGATAATTCCGACAACATAGACTACGTGCAACCCTACGTTATGCAACGTGTTGGTGAAGGCAATAAATACACACCGTGTATAGCAATACCGAGGCCGGATCTGACTAAATGGAAGGATGGTGGCCTTCCACGCATTCGCGTTTCAGATAATTCCATATCCGTCGAACCAGCTAATATAACACTTTCTTCTGGATAACTTCGTTAGTTCTAAATCAGATTAAATATCCGCAACAAGTTCCATCCACAATAAACCGATTGGTTTATATTTTCACTTCTGAAGAGCAATACTAACGTTATTCAATGACCCAATTTAAAATACACCATTCTGTTAAAAATAGCTTCGAAATGCTCAGTCCGCCATTTAGTAGTCATTATTTTCCCGAAGACGGGTTTATGTTTTCCACAATAATTATTATATCGGGCGTATTACGTTTTTCTACCTAACTGGGTTGAAATTCAATGCCAGCATACAAATTGGAGGATTTTTCCAGTGACTAATGTTGATTCATATCCATAAAAGGCGCCAATTTTCGGTACCGAAGGCATGTTTCTAAATACATATTTAACAAATTAGTAATTAAATAATTTTCTGTTTATTAGTTGCTTTATTGTCAAGTTTGCATTTTAATAATTATGAATTAAACTAAATTATTGATTTATAATAGAACGTAATTTTGCGGTTTTAATCTTTAATATTTTCTAAGTAAATTACACAAATTCCTCAAAAAAAAGGGTTGCAATTATTTTGTACGCAAACATTTATTATTATACGAATTAATCACTTACAAAAATTTGTTGCGTTTACTTAACTTCCTGTATAAGCATTTATTCTACGTAGAGTAGACCTTTGTAACAACGTATATTATATGTAATTTACTGTAATGCTATATTGAATACGTTTTATTAGCAATATAAAGTCTAGTGAAAATGTGAACGTTTTATTCATTTTCTTATAGCTGTCGCAGGCAAATATTTATTTTAGGAAAATAGCTTTTACTAGACAAATACTATACAGTGTGGAAATTAAATAGCAGAAACATTTCTTAAATCCATTCAGGTTAGCGATATGGAACTTTTTTATTTCTGAAAAGGTTAGGACGTTTCAATATTTTTCTTAAATGCCAATCTATACTTAATTTCTACATTGTATGTCTGGGCAAATAGTTTTATGTGTTATTTAATTTCTAATTAACTGGCCTGACAGTATTTTACCAGGCAGATACGAGGGCAGCCTTATAAGCTTTTATAAACGACCACTAGGTGGCGCTATTGAGATGCGTCATTAGTATTTTCGTAAAATTTGACATTTGTTATTGTGAAAACATTGGCAGCTTAGATATTGACCAAGTAGTTTATAAAAAAAAACAATTATGTGAAAAAATGGAAATTTCACGTGAAGGTTTTCATTGGATAATTTTTTAGGGTTTTAGTAAAGGCCTAACTCAACAACAATGCATAGAATCGCTTGGTTCAACTTTTGGTAATGAAGCACCATCACAAAAGACTGTTTACAATTGGTTAGTAGAATTTCGTCGTGGTCGTGCGTCCGTCAGTGATGAATTTCGTGAAGGTCAACCAAAATCGGTTGTTATTCCAAAAAACATCAATGCTGTGCGCAACCTGATTGAAGAAGATCGGCTTGTGACTTACAGTCACATAGAGGCGTCCTCAGGCATATCGAAGACTGCAGTACATTCGATTTTGCATGAACATTTAGCTGTGAAAAAGATCTGTTCCCGATGGATTCCGCATAATTTGAACGAAGCTCAAAAAATGTCCTTGTTAATTGGTGCAAGGAAATGCTCAAAAAATTCGATCGAGGAACTGCACAATCCGTATACAACATCGTAACAGCTGACGAAACTTGGTTATATTCATATGAACCGAAAGCTAAGCAACAATCCACTGTTTGGGTGTTCCTAGATGAATGAAATCCCACAAAAGTTGTTCATTTACGAAGCACTTCCAAGAAAATGCTCGCTTATTTCTTCGGTTGTACTGGACATGTCGCAATCATTCCTTTAGAGGATCGAAGAACAGTTAACGCTGAATGGTATACAACAATTTGTTTGCCAGAAGTCACCGAGGAAATCAGGAAAAACGATCGAAAACGTCGCATCATTCTTCATCATAGCAATGCCAACTCTCACAAAGCACGTCAAATTATTTGAACGAGAAAAACATCGAATTAATGTCTCATTGTCCGTATTGACCTGATTTATCGCCTAACGACTTCTTTGTGTTCCCTAATGTCAAACAAAAAATGCGTGGACAGCGATTTTCATCACCTCAAGAAGCTGTTGAAGCCTTCAGAAACCATGTTTTTGAGATACCAATTTCAGAGTGGAAAACATGTTTCGAGAATTGGTTTAAACGCATGCAAAAGTGTATCAATCTTAAAGGCGAATATTTTGAAAAGCAATAAAAGAGCTTGTTCCAAAAAAATTTTTTTCTTTCTTAGTTTTTGTAAAAACTTAGGAGGCTGCCCTCCTATTATCTGGCTGAAATATTTTTAGGCTAATATATCTGTATTACTGAGCAATAGCACTGTATTGTAAATTCAGGGTTAGATTGAATCGGTTTAGTAGGATACCCAACCTAAATATATCGAATAAAAGAAATGGATTCCTTTCCCAAAACCTGGATACGGGTGCCTCCCTGTTAAACATTTTTGAAGCAACCCCTGTTTATTATTTATTACTTGACCATCCACTCTATGTTAACACATAATTAAAACAAAATGCTATTTTCCCGACGGTTTCGTCAAATATTATTTGCCTAGGAAAAAAGCGTTTAAATATAAAGAAGTATTAGGAAGCTATTTGCTTAGTAGAAAGGTATTTTCCTGAAATAAGTATCCGCCTGTGACATAACTATCAAAAAACGAAATGTTGCAACCTTAGGCCTGTGTGACACGGCACAGAATTTTGTACAACATTTTGTTACAAATTCTGTTCAAAATTTTGTACAAAATTCTGCAAAACACGTATTACCCGGAACAGAAATTTGTTCAAAATTTTGTACAAAATTCTGTCTGAGCATGCGCAAATATGTGCAAATTACGTTGACATCTGTGAGAAAACTGTCAATATAATCATGTTACTGTAGATAAGGTAGAAATCTATCAAGGTTTAATAATAATTGTTACGTTTGTTTACATAACCTCGAATGTTGTTTATCTTTTCGTGGCTTGTATTATTTTTGCGTTTTCGAGAAGGTTTTCTTTTTCTGTTTATAAGTTATATTTAGTTTGTGTAGAATGGCTAGCGTTGAGTGATTTTAGGTGGTACACGTGATACAACATTTACGTCTTTGCCCTCTGTGATCATTGATGAACACTAGAAAGTGCTCGTTTGCGCATCGATTTGATGTTGTTTCTGAACAAAATTTTGTAGACTTTAAAGGACGAGCTACAGAATTTTGTACAAAATTTTGAACAAAATTTTGCTGTATGACACGACACAGAATTTTGTAAAAACACTTTGAACAAAATTGTGTACAAAATTCTGTGCCGTGTCATACAGGTCTTACACGGAACATAATTTTGAACAAAATTTGATATAATTTTGTCTACGAGCATGTGCAATAGGTGCAAATTACGTTAACAACTGTGAGAAAACTGCCGAAATAGTCATGTGACTGTCGATAAAGTAGAATTCTAACAAGATTTTACAATATTAGGTTAATGCATAAGTTCGTAACGCTTTTATTTATTTATTTTACATGAACACGCGACAAAGCAAACAAGCTGCAGCAATAAAGAACGCGAGCGAGATAAGAGAAAGTGTGTGGAGTGTCGACAGACGGGCTAAACACGTGGTAAACATATTCTTCTTTGCCCTCTGTGTTTGTTAATAAACACTAAAAATTGTCCGTTTGCGCATCGATGCTACGCCGACTTTGTACAAAATTCTATAGGCTTTAGAACATAAATCTAAAGAATTTTGTACAAAATTTTACTGTATGACACGACACGGAATTTTGTAAAAACACTTTGTACAAAATTTTGTGCCATGTCATACAGGCCTTATAGACAAATCCAGGCGGAATGCATAGTAACAATACCCGGCACTTGTGGGTACCATTTGGTGGAGTAGGAGGAAATATGCGCCAAGCTATATCTGATATATTTCTGTTATACGCATCAAACAGCACATGTATCAAATTTTACATTTTATTCAGTTTGTATATAATTAATATGCATAATTGTGGCTGAAATTTGTTGACATTATTATTATGTTCATTATATACGAGGAGTGTTCAAATTTAAACATGAATTTATGTAGAACGGAGGGTATTACAAATTACAACGATGAAAACTATATTACTTTTCGACTTTTCCTGCCCAGCGATGCACTTACGCCACCGATCTGGCAGCTTTCTATTACCTTTCTGTAGGTTTGTTTCACCAGTTGTTACAACTGAGTCCCTAAATCCGCCCCTTTCTCTCTCATATCGCTGCAGTAAAGAAGAAGCGATTTACATACGCGCAGAATCATCTCGCTCTCGCATTACGCAACTTTAACATATTTTTTATGATGATCACTGACTTTTTTTTAAATTTCACGATTAACCGAAATTGTAACTCATTTTGTACACGAATTCTCCCGTGTCTAAAAGATTTCCACACCTCACGCGGGACTTTTAGAAAGACATTGATCAACATATTGCGCTTGTAGTCTGGTAAGAATTTCAGTCGATTTAAGCCTTCATCCGTAAGATATTTGATTATTATGCGCTGTTCCAGGCTACAATGAACATAACTTAACATCGTAACAGTAACTAACAAAATAATATTATAAAGCTGCAATTGCCATGGATATGTTAATAAAAGTCTAGGCCAACCTTCAATGAATTTTATTTTGGAATTACCTTCAGACGGGGTTTTAATTTTGATATTCCTGTTCAAATTTGAATGCTCCTCGTATTTACAATTTTTTCACGGTGCACCGATTGGGCAGCTCTGTATATACTATATAGGCTTGTTCACTAGTATGAAATTGTTTGTTTTGAAATTATGATAATTATTTCGCTTATTAAGCGTGACGGTGCCTTTGGCTACCAGACATACGTCATCGATGTTCGCACAGTGTTGCCATACGTTCATAAATGTAAGTGTTTATGTAGAACACAACTATTACTACATTAGATTTTTTGATTCATTTTAATTTCTTGTTTCTGAAATGCTGTAGAATTGTTTAAATGATTTTTTCTAATGAAACTGTAGTTACGAGTTCCGTATCCCTCATGTATACAGCAATAGGTACAGTAATTTAAAATATCGCAGCTTCTGTAGAAAATATTAACGTTAACCGAAGAAAAAATACAGTTGTAATACATTTATCATTATCGATTTTTGCAATAATCAGGTAACGGTGAACGAGCCCATTGTATCTTATTAAAAATTAGCTTGCGTTCCCCATTAATTACCAAATGGTGTAATTTTAAAGTAACCATTTTTATTAACGAGTAATTCAGATATGATTAATGTGGCTGGCTGCATTTACTCGTTTAAACTGCCTGTAATTGTAATTGTAATATTGCTTACATTGCACATGAACACTAATGCTTGTAGGCCGGATATATATACATTTATGTAAAGACAAATGCATATTTTAATCAAACACATTTATGCGTTAAAATTTTGTTGAACTCGAAGTATTTTATTAGATAGACGCCTACTAACAACATTAGGAATGCAGTGTATTCATTTTTGACATTCCAAAAATACTTCAGTGTGTTCACTCGAAACACACCAAAAATAATCTCCAACTCTATTTTCACTCCACGACACCTAAGCAAATCAACAAAATTAATTTTTTATGCTACAGCTGTTGTATTTTTTACAATTACCAAGATTACAAATTAACATAAGATATCAACTTGTTCGTATTGTTCAGCATCAGCAAAAAGCTTTGAAGATATCGAATTAGAAATATAAACTTGCTGAAAATTTGCAATAAGCCGTATGTTTTCGTTTCGTTATTATTATTATAATTTTATATAAATTTGCGAATTTCATTTATACGATGCTTCTAATTTTTGGGTATTTTTAGAAACCTTATTTTTGAAATTGAGCATAGTTATTAAATATTTAACACGTTTAGTAGGTGTATGCCCACGAAAAAAATCTCTGCGGGTACCTGAGCCTGGAGCACCTACATAAGAGGCTTCTATGGGTATGAGTTGTTCTGAGTTTTCGTACTCTGGCCATAAAATACTACATTGCTGTTCCACTAGCAGAAACTATGAGCAATTCCCAATGATGTGGGTTTAATTTCATTTTAAAAATGTTAAGTATAAGACGTTCAATAGACTGTAAATTAACTGAATTTTGTTATTTTTTCATGTTGTACTTTGGAAAATACTCTACCTATAGAGGAAGGAGGGAATTGTTCCAGATATTCATATCAAAAATCAAACTACATAAGATAAGTTTGAAAACAAGAATTTTATTTGCTTGAGTTATTAAAAATATGTTTTAGTTAGTTTTAATTCAAATACTATTGGCTGTAAACGTCATCTTCCCCAAGACATTTTTTGTAAGAAAAATTGGCAATAGTGTCCAGAGAGAATAAGTTGTGACAAATGATAATTTTTAAGAAAATATGATCATCTTATAATCCGGAAGAGTGTCATATGGGAAAACCACCGCATGTATGTTACAAAAATAAAACACCGATTTACTTTGCATCAACTAATCTATACCTGCACAAACTTCTACAAACAACGCTGAAAGAAATTACACCATAATATATAAAGATAAAATATACAATGGATGATGAAACTAAAAGCATAATGATTTTCCTAGTAATTAATATTGGAATGCAAAGTCTTCCGAAATCAATACCACCTTTCACAATTGTTACTTAGAAGAGTCACATGAAAAAAATGTTTTGATTTCGCCTTCATGTTGAAATTTAAATATATGTATTAACAGGAATTTTAAGAACTTTCGAAAATTTTAAACAGTATTTGAATGTATTATCTCTTCTCTTTCTAATGCTTTATCTCTTACGAGAGCAATCTTATCTCCTATGCCTGTGCTATGCGTTCGAAGTACCACAGATATGTAGAGTACCTACAGCTTAATGTGGGCTCCGAACCACGGAAAGTGTAAACACTTCTATCCAGAATACCTCGCAGGTTTTCCATTGCCTGGCGAGGGAGAACGGCTGTTCAAAATTTGATATTCCGGTAGTGGAAATTGAACCCAGAACCTTCAGGATAGCAGTCTAACGCGTTAATCTCTAGCCCACGGCCGCCTCGAGTATATTATAACATCATGTAATCCTGATCTTTCCTGTAAGAGGGCAGCCTTTTAAGTTTTTACAAGCGACCACTAGATGGCGCTATTGAGATGTATCATTACTATTTTCGTAAAATTTGACATTTGTTATTGTGAAAACAATGGCAGCTTAGAAATTGGTCGAGTAGTTGGTTACAGTGAGCGTTTGAAAAAAGCAATATTATGAAAAAATGCAAATTTCACGTAAAGGTTTCCGTTGGATGATTTTTTACGATTTTAGTAAAGGCCTAACTCAACAACAATGCATAGAATCGCTTCGTTCAACTTTTGGTAATGAAGCACCACTAGAAAAGACTGTTTACAACTGGTTTGCAGAATTTCGTCGTGGTCGTACGTCCGTTAGTGAAGAATTTCGTGAAGGTCGACCAAAATCGGTTGTTATTCCAAAAAAACATCGATGCTGTGTACAACATGATTCTAGAAGATCGGCATGTGACTTACACTGAGATAGAGGCATCCTTAGGCATATCGAAAACTACAATACATTCGATTTTCTATGAACATTTAGCTGTGAAAAAGATCTGTTTCCGATGGATTCCGCATAATTTGACCAAAGCTCAAAGAAAGACTCGTGTTAATTGGTGTAAGGAAATGCTCAAAAAATTCGATCGAGGAACTGCAAAATCCATATATAACATCGTAACAGGTGACGAAACTTGGATATATTCATATGAACTGGAGACTAAGCAACAATTCACTAATTGGGTGTTCCAAGATGAATCGAATCAAACAAAAGTTGTTCGTTCACGAAGCACTTCCAAGAAAATGATCGCTTGTTTTTTGGGTTGTACTGGACATGTCGCAACCATTCCTTTAGAGGATCGAAGAACAGTTAACGCTGAATGGTACATGTACAACAATTTGTTTGCCAGAAGTCATCGACGAAATCAGGAAAAACAACCGAAAACATCGAATTAATGTCTCATTGCCCGTATTCACCTGATTTATCGCCTAACTTCTTTGTGTTCCCAAATGTCATACAAAAAATGCGTAGACAGCGCAGAAGGTGTTGAAGCCTTCAAAAACCATGTTTTTGAGATTGTACCAACTTTCGATTGGAAAAAATGGTTTGAACGCATGCAAAAGTGTATAAATCTTAAAGACGAATCTTTTGAAAAGCAATAAAACAGTTTGTTCCAAAAAAATGTTTTCTTTCCTAGTTTTTGTAAAAACTTAAAAGGCAGCCCTTATATTATATCACCGTTCGATCGAAATTGATTACTGCTCGATCGAAACAGGAAGCAAATTAAAATAGCGAAGGATGGCCGATCAAACTCGTTTTTATTACAGAATGGAAGTAAAACGCAACGACGCAGCAAGTACCGTACACAAATATAACGTTAATTTAATGAAAATTATATTAAGTTTAGATTGATGAGAATAGGAAATTCATCTTACATTAGAGTAAAGTAAATAAACACCACTTTACATTAATCGAGAAGATATAGAAAGTGCACTTTTACCAATGCAATGTTAGAATATTTAATGGAATCGTAACATTAGAAGAAGCAGGACCGGTGCTAGACCTTTTACGCTGGGAGGAACTTTTCTTAATATGCGCTTTTTAACGAAAGTTTAGGACTGCAGAAAACTCGGCAAAAATAGGTTTTCTTTCAGTTATGTACTCTACCAGCAGTAATCAACCTTTTTCTCCCCGCACCCACTACAGACACTTTTGCATCCCTAAAGTTGTTGGTGCATAATTCAAGATATACATAATTATATTTAAAATAAATTAAATTCAAAGTAATGTACTACAGCACCAGTTTTAAACGCTAAAAAGAAGAATCAAATGGAACTAGTGATTCTAAGGCAAGATGTCATTGTTGAATACAGTAGGCCAGACGGTAGTCATTTTAAAATTGAATAATATAGTGAAAATTTCTTATCCAGTTGAAAAACAACTGCAAATTAATAGAGTTTGTACCATGAGTAACTGTTACTTTGCTACTTAATAGAGAACCTTAGAACTAGAAAACAACACAAGTTCGTTCTGGAAAGAAATTTAGATCTGATCATTCATGAAATTTGTATAAAATTTTTCGTCCCCTTGTTTGAATACCACTGTACTACAGCGCGCGCTTAAGTAGTTAAGATTCTAAGATACACACATAGACACAAAATGCAATTTTTTGTAAGCTCTGAAAACTACGCTACACTAATCACTTTGTTTGCAAGAATATTTTCCACAAATCCCCATAGCGCAGATGTTGAAAGACTAGTCAGTGCAGTGGCGGATCCAGATGATATTCTCAGGGAATGTAAAAATAATATATATTTTGTTTCACAAAAATTAAATATTTTATTTAGATACCCAAAATCTAATGCTCGAAAGGGGGGCTAAAACCCATTGCCCCCCCCCCCGCTCAGTTTCCACGCCTAATCAGTGTCAGTATCTTGTTACAAAGTGAAACAAGACAAAGGCTTTTAGTAGAAACAGAAAACTTGTATTTATATGTGCAATATGCCCCATTATTAAATTGGTACTCAAGAGTGCTTCATTGACTATCCAAAAGATATCAAAGTGTTTGCGACATACCTAAAGCGAAAAGTCTGCCTTATTTTTTACAAATTTTCCAAAAACAAACTAATACCGCTACTGATGAAAATGTTGCTAACATTAAGACCAGAAGTTTTAAATGTTATATTTTTTAACTTATTATCTCAATTTTTATATAGAATTTTAGAACTGCACAAATTTAAATTTAAAACTGCACAAATAAATTTAGAACTACACTTTTTGTATACAATTGCACACTACCAAAGCCTGGCGCTTACCAATTTATATTATCAGCTAATTCATATTTATAAATAAATTATTTACAAATTAATCTTATATTTCTACGCCGCAGTTTTGTATACATATTCTTGTTTCGTATAAGAACAAACACAAGAACAAAATGTAGTTGCATTGTATAAATGCATTGAGACACAAAAAAAGGTTTGCTGTAAAAGCTACTGAAACTGATTTTAGAATGCTTAGCAGCTTTAGAGATTACTTATGTCGTTTTGTGCGTGTACTTGGGGGTATCGATATAGCTGAGAATAATGACTTGAACATCTGGGGAGTAGTGATAAAAATACAAATACAATAAGCCGTAGTTTCCAAGCAACATTAAGTAAAGTGAAATTCGAATTTTGTTTGGATTATACAATGCTCCGTGTTTCGACCTTAGCGCTGAGGAGAAACACGCGGCAGAGAAGAGATCGATGCCCAGCAGTGGGATGAAAAGGCTGCCAATGATACAATGCATCAGTAAACAAAATGAAAAACAAGCAGTAAAACCAAATAACGTAATAGTTAGTGTTAAAGAGCCGCAAATATCATTAAATAAAAGAGTAAAGGTTTCTAGGAACTTGCCTTGACGAACAGAGAAGAGCTATGGTTGAAAATAGAAGAAACAAACTGGCATGCTGCATTGTCTCGGATGATGACACAACAATCCACACTGTCAAATAGTTTTTGAGAACTTTTAATTATATTGCAGACCACAGATACGAGTTTAAACACAAATGGAAATAAAAGAAAACCACAGAGACCAAGGGCGTTATAATAGTTCTACACGGGGACTTTTTGCATGAATCAAGTCCTTATGTTGCCTTTTCAAGTTTTAATTGCAGCGTAATAGGTATGGAACTTTTCTTCTAATATTTGTCAGTAAATGAATATTCCGAATTAATTGTCTAGGAACTTCTCAGCCAATTAGGAACATGTCACTTAGAGATCCTTTATTTAAGATTTAACAGTAACAACTGTCAAACTTGAACTAGCAATATGTTGATAAACAGTAATGCCAACTTTAACGTGTGCGGCATAGACTGTTCTTATTTCATGCAATCGCATCATACATTTCTGAACGCATTCTAGTATGTATCAAGATTATTTTGAACCTTATATGGTCTTTTTTCTTGAAAATCGACCTCAAACATTACTTTGGACTTGTGTATTTCATATAATTAATTATAAAAGAGTTAGAATAATCTCCTTAAGATCTATACTGTGCAATTTTGTTGTAAAAATGTTACACGCTAAAGAGGTCAAGATGATCCTGGTGATAATGTCCTTTCTTGTACATACATATGTATGTACACACAATAGGTATTTTAACGTAATCGGAAAAGCTAGTAGAAAAATGAAACAATTTTCCGCAATTACATCTTATGCATCATTTCAATTACAAAATAAAATTTAAAAAGGGGGAATTACGAGCGAAGGTCATCCTCCGCAAGATCTCACCGATTGCGTGTTTTCACTCACATGTAACAAAAGGATCGTCACATCAATGATCTTATAGATCAAAAAGTGCGCGATCTTGTGTGAGTGGCCGCGGCATGGAGGCGGCCGACTTTGGAGCATGACGTCAGTGTTCCGTCTTGACGCTCTATTTTAGGAAAGATTCGAGGCTGGCATTGAAGGAGGCCAAGTACTGGCACTTTGGCGGGGACGTTCTGCTTTGACAGCTGTCACACGAATTCTGGTATTACTTTTCAGCAGAACTCCCACAACACTTAATCGATTGGTTCAAAATTAAATGGAAATATATTCTACACATGTAAAATACAAAGACAGTTTGTAGTATATGAAAATTTATTAAACGCTCAATTCTAATAAAAGTAATTTACAATTTAAATATTGACATTTACTAAAATAAAATAAAGCAAATCGAGCTTATGATAATCTCAGCAGCAACTAAGGATTTATTGGTTTTATGGGAGAAGTAATAGCTATTTTTAATAGAGCAAATAAATGCTGGTTCACTATTCATTTATACACAGCATACATATTTGCCTCAATAAATAATTATGCCTTTTTTAACTAAATATGCAGGATAATACCAGCATAAACTTAAAATTAATACTAAACAGTAACAAGCACTTTACCATTTACGACCGCACCTACACATCTACTAAAGTACAATGCCAACATTGTCTACTATCCATCAACCTGAGAAACTATCTTATTAATTATGAGGTTAAATAAATACACTTGTTTTATTGGCAAAATATAAAATTTCATAAATGTGGGTATGGCAGACGTCAGACGAATACAATAAGCAACGTTTATTTTACTGAAAAACAATCAAATGTTATTAATCACCAACAGTCATTTTGTTGCTAGTCAAAAATAATGAAACATTAAAGCTTTATTACTTGCCCAGACAGTTTGGACAACCAACATTAAAACTTTCTTTTGCTGTATTAATCAAAGGATTCCATGTGCAAAAATTATGCAAATAGATTTATAAAAAAACATAAAATAAATGATGGTTATATGTTAAATCAGCATTTCCCATAGAGGAACGACCTAGTCAATTTTCGTGTTAATTTGTTAAAAGTTTCCCCATGAAGTGAAAGCATTTACAATTTTAAATATTTTACTAAAAATAAATCAGACTTGGATTTTGTCCATAAAATACTTTTCGCATTTTAAATTTAACTCCAATACTAAAGTATATTTCTTGAATTTAAAAAATGCTTTCACTGTAGGATTCTCGACAGAATAAGCAACTACAAAACTGTCGTTTAGAAAGTATTTGTAAGTATAAACAATATTTTATGGTTTTCGTGCAAAATTTTCATAAATTCCTACTACTAAGAAGTTTATAATAGATTGTTTCTATTGAGAATCTTCACAATTACATACATTTTGAGTACATTATACTTCTTAATTGTAGAATGTTTATTAAAAATAATATAAAATAAATAACACCCACAACAATTCAAATAAAACAAATACCGAGATGTTCATAAGACCGATTTGCACTTAGCGCTGCCTTTCACATTTTAACTAAATAATACATTTCACATGTAGAAAAAGTGATCACACAACAAGCATTCACTTAACAACATACGGCTGTACTAAAACGTACAAAGGGTAATCACAGCCTCACACACGCAGATGCTTACTAAAGTAAGAGCTTTAATTTGGGAGAGTATCGTACAAGATATCCCTTGCTGACTGCGACAGGTGTTCGGGAAACCGTATTTCGAAATTCACAATTAAATCACCTCGGCGTGATGGCTCTTTAGGTAAAGGCAATCCATAGCCCTGGATACGCTTTACGGTGTTGGGTTTTACTATCTCATTGGTGAAGTGTATGGGGAAGCTATCTCCAGACATGGTAGGTACTTCTACGGTACAACCACAAAGGGCCTGTAACAAGAGAAAAAGGTCTCATTAGTAAACAATCAAAAATCGTCACACAATCTCTACCCACCTGCTTAAGAGAGAGTTTGGCTGTATAGCGAATATCACTGCCTTCCCTCTTGAAATGGGGATGAGGTTTGTCACGGATAATAAAAACAATATCAGCAGGAACTTTATTACGCCCTTGATCGCCTTCGCGTTGGAATGTGATCTTGGTACCCGCTTTCCAGCCTGGTTTCACATTGATTGTAAGTACTTTATCTTCCTTACGAGTTGAGCCATCAGGCTGAAGAACTTTGCGCGAAATCTTCATCTTCTTTGTACAACCCTTGGTGATATCTTCCAAGGACACATACAAATCGTGTTCAATGGGTGGATCTTGTAATTTGTCTTTGTTGCGATTAGGACTGTTATGAAAGTTAAAGGAATGACTACGGAAAGCTCCACCAGGACCACCAGGCCGAGTTGGGCCAACACCTAGACTTGCGAAGGGGTCATCTACATCCATATCGTCATCGTGGAATCCAAACATGCCCATGCGATTCGAACCACCCATGTCGAAGAAAGCTTGGAATGGGCTGGCACTGCCGAAGAATTGTGCGAAAGTAGCTCTGGGGTCGCCATGGAAGGTGTAATGGAAAGCACCTGGACCACCAGGGCCACCTGCTCCTCCTGGGATTCCGCCCTTCAAGCCCTCTTCGCCGTGCATGTCATAAATGTCGCGTTTCTTTTTGTCCGACAACACTTCGTAGGCTTCTGCCACTTCTTTGAATTTCTCCTCTGCCCCAGGAGTTTTATTCTTGTCTGGGTGATACTTAAGTGCCAACTTTCGATATGCCTTTTTGATGTCATCATCTGTGGCACTTTTAGTTAAGCCTAAGATCTTGTAGTAGTCCTTTCCCATTGTTAAAATTTGTTGTTTGATGTATCACTAATTAATTTGCTAATTATAACACTTGTTATAGTTCCACAATGGAAATTTACGCAATAA
The DNA here is from genome assembly GCA_014611495.1 of Limonius californicus. Taxonomy (NCBI): domain Eukaryota; kingdom Metazoa; phylum Arthropoda; class Insecta; order Coleoptera; family Elateridae; genus Limonius; species Limonius californicus. The sequence continues at coordinate 66,029 of JABXWE010003644.1, forward strand.
TGTTCGTTGTCGGGACACGTCCAACACACACTCGCGTACTGTCAACGGACAATCAACTGACTAAACGCGCATACGCATTGACCGTCTATTTATATTGGTTACCCAATTCAAGAAAACTCTCGTTCATTCTAGAATGAATTAAAATCAGCGGCGTAGATATGAGATGATGCCGGCTTTAAAATTAAAACCATCAACTCCGCCTCTTCCAGAAGTAAATCAAGCAACACTGCTTGAATATATACTTCATATCTCATAGAAAAAAATATTACTACAAGAAATTACTCCCTTATTTCTTCTCTTAAAGGTGACCCTACGCACGCCACAGGAAACCATTGATCTGCGGGAAATACAAACTAAGAATATTGTAAATAACTATTTCACAACGTCATTTTAGATAACTAATATTCTAGAGGCATTTTCTGTATTATACATTACTCTTCAATATTCTCCTTTCATTTCAACCCACTATGAAGTAATTATTATATACAGGTACACTGTATAAACTGACACATATGGCAATCATCTCATGGTTTGATTTAAAAATGTAGAATAAACATTCTGAAATTATACCATCGATCTGGAAGATTGTTGTTATTTGTCAGTACTATTTTGTTCTAACATTACATGTTAAATTACTAATTCTAGTTAGGTTTTCAATCCGGTAATTTTGAGACCATATTCAGTAGCTGATTAAGGCACTTACACTTAGGGGCACCAAGCACACTGATTTTCAGTCCTAAAGGACTTAAAACAGAAAAAAAATACTAATACCAATATTTTACACAGTTTCAAAAGACTTTAAATTAATTGAAAGTCATTAATTCCATAATAATATCATACATATTAAAATAAATACACATGGGCAAAAAATATAGTACCCAAATGCATTTTCTGAAATTATTATTCATTTAAGTTATTTTCTAAATATCAACATATTAAAAAAAGTACTGGTGACAGGTGTTCCCCTATTTTTCAACTATTTTGTTTCATTTGCTGTCATTTAAAATAATACTGTAGGGACGAACGCATTTTTTTAATTTGCTAAATTTTACATTAATATTGTTTCGGCAAGGATTTCAATTATAATGCATTATTTTTAAAATCATTACATTAACCAATACCAATCACCCAAAATTATGTTACGTAAGGTACAAACGTAACTCAAGAAACTTTAAGCTCAAACATTTTTTTTAAATCATGATTAGTGGCATAAGATTGGTATCTTCACACTTTTTCTTTGATCTAATGCTATTAGCTATTCCAGTGGTTCCCAAACTTTTTTAAAGCGCGATCCCTTTCCGACCAAAATTTTTCTCACGATCCCCCTCTTGTAGTACTCAACTTCAATCAGAATCAACGGCTAAACGGCCAACAGCTGCTATCTATTACCAAGTATCGCAATTTATTTATTTGTTCTCCATGTTTCCGGAAAGTTCCAGCATATTCGGTAGGGTGCTAGATGGCACTGGAATAATCTGGAACATCCATTTCGCTGTATACAAGCTGCGGACCGCGATGAGATTAGTAATCATTTCAAAATTATGTGCTGAACTGCTGATTATGTACTGAGTGTAATGGATCGATAACAAATATTTAACGGTCATTAGAACCTTCCACGTCCGATAGTGGCAAGATTATAAAAAAAAATAGATTGTACAGCCATGAATATCTCAAATATGGTTTTACCATTATTTCCCAGAAATCCCAGTACGTACTTTGTCAAGAATTGTTGTCAAAAGAAAGTATGAAGCCATCAAAAATCTATTTCGACATTTAAATACCACATATCCAGACAGAAAAGAAAAACCTGTGGAATTCTTTGAAAGCTAAACTTCTTCCACAAGGAGCAAGCCACGTTTACATCATCAACCATTACTAATGAAAAGCACTATACTATTAAGTTATCGAGTTGGATTTCGCATTGCAGAAGCCAGTAAGCCACATCAAATTGCCGAAGATCTGATTTTCTCAGCAGCTGTTGTAATGGTGCAAATAGTGGTTGGTGAAAAAAAGGCTGACAAGCTGAAAGCAATACCCCTCTCTAATAATACTATCCTAATTAGAATAAGTGACTTGGCAGAAGATATTCGAACGCAAGTTCTTGAAAATATTAAGAAGTGCACGTACGTATTGCAGATGGACGCATCCATAGATATTTCTAACTGTGCCCAATTTATAGCATTTGTAAGATATAATATTGGACATGGTATTACAGAAGATATTTTATTTGGAACATTCTATATTAGAGTTCGCCAACGCTATGACAGTAGGTACATCGACCTGGACGTATTGTCAGATAATGCCAAATTCTACATGCTTAAATTGTTTTTTTTTGCATCGAGAAGCTCTTGTATCAAAATCTTTACCTTCTGAAATTGATCGTGTTTTGAAAAATGTCACGAATGTGATAAATTCGATCAAAGGAAAAGCATTACAGACTCGTATTTTTCGAAACATTTGTGAAGACGTGAGTTCTCTATACACAAATCTTCTTTATCAGACGGGAGTAAAGAAAAGAGTTTTTCAGTTAAAACCGGAACTTTTGATGTAGGTACCTGCAGAATGAGAAACCGGAATGTGAAAACATATTTCCAATTCCCTTCGGCTTCTTAAGCTGGCTTTCCTTGCTGATATTTTCGAGCACTTAAACAATCTCAAAAGCAGTTTAATTAACGGATTTATAAAGAAATTTGATTTCTGGTCGATTTCAACTGAAAAAAAAAGAAGTTTAATTCATTCCATGTTCAAGAACTCATGGAAGACTTAGTTAAAGATGATAATATGATAAATTCTGAGCACATGTTTGCAGATATACAAGTTAGTTTGTACGATTGAAAACAACAGCTCATTGACTATTTCCCCAACGAAATTCAACACAGTTATGACAATCACAGATGGATACTAAATCCGTTTTTAGACAATTCCGTTGAACAAGCTTAAATTTCGACAAACATGTAAGAAACATTTATTGAAATATCGTGTGATGAAATGTTGACAGTAGACTTATTTCCGCGGAGCATAGATTAAATTTGGACCAAAAGAATGCAACCCGACCTTGTGGATAAAGCTATAAAGTGTTTGCTACATTCTATGACTGCTATCAAAACAAAGGTAAGAAATCGCCTCGAACTTGAAAATGATATTATTGTGTGTGTATCAAATACAGAGCCCAGATTTGAAAAACTACTTTATGAAAAACAGACACATACATAGCATTAATGTTTTTATTTTACAACTTATTTTTATGTTTACAGTTATTTATGTTTAGGTTCTTGCAATTATCGTAAATTTTAATATTATAAGTTTGATTTATTTTTGTTAACTTTGAGAAAGGCAGAAATAAATGTCTTGAAAAGAAATTTTGTTTTAATTTAGAAATCTTCCCGCGATGCATTAACCCTATATCGGGACCCAGGGGGTCACGACCCACACTTTGGGAACCAGCTATTGAGCTATGAGCTACTGAATAGAAATGGTAGGTACAAAAAATTACACTCAATGAAAATAACAACCCAGTTTCAAGTAGAAGAAAAATATAACCTTCCTCACATAGAAAATAGTAAAGTGCTCCATTTATGTAAAAGAAGTAAATGTGTAGTATTTTTAAAAATTCTTAATACCGCCGCAAATTCAGACTTTCAAGCTACACAAATTTCAAAACTTATCGCCTATTTGAATTGCGTCATTGCGAAATCGCTATAATTGCTGGGTTTTGTTTTAAAAGCTGGCATAGTTGGATTACTTTTTGATACTACAAGGGAGGCCTATACAGTGTGGTTATATATGTGGATATCTGTATAACCTCAAAACTATTCCTTCCTTCTCAGCCATCTTACTTCAACTGCAAGAACAAGGCCTCCCCCAAATTTCACCATTTTCTTCGATCTTGTGCTTGCTATTGCCAGTTCGTTGTTATACGTTTATTGTCATCGCTCCATCTTATCGGTAGTGTTCCAGGGTTTCTCTTGTTTTCATATGGCCTCCAATCCAATATTCTCTTGGCCCACTGGTTATCTTTAAGACGTGCGATATGGCCTACCCAATTCCACTTGACCCGCGTTATTCTATCGATAAGATCCGTTACCTTTGTTGTTCCTCTTACCAACTTATTTGTTTTTTTATCTCTTAACGTTATATTCAAGAAAACAAAGTCTATGGCAATAACTAGAAATCCACTCATACTACAGATGACCTTACAACATAAAAATGAAATTATAGAGAACGTATCCCAATTCCGCTATTTAATTTCAATGCTAAACGACAATAGTGATTGCATTCAGGAAATTAAGTGTCGTATCGAAACTGCGCGATCAACTTTCATGAAGATGAAAACAACATTATGTTCTAAACAGATACATATTAAATTAAGAACTATACTATTGAGATGGTATGTATTCTCAGTTTTATATTATGGGACAGAAACATGGACAGTAAGCAAAAATGCCCTGAAGAGAATTGAAGCTTTCGAATTGTGGACATATCGAAGAATGTGCCCCATTTCCTGGATACAAAGAATAAGCAACAGGGAGGTTCTAGAAAGAATGCACAAAACAAGTGAATGCGTCAATACTGTTCAAAAGCGCAAACTTGAGTATCTAGGCCATATAATGAGGAATGATAAATATCGCCTACTACAGATTATATTACAAGGAAAAATCAATGGCCGCCGCCCACCAGGTCGAACACATATATCCTGCCTCAAGAACCTCAGAGATTGGTTCGGATTAACATCGGTAGAAGTTTTTAGAACAGCAGTGTCCCGGCTGATGATCGCGAACGCTCTTCTCCGAAGAGCAGGCACGTGAAGAAGAAGAACGTTATATTCAACATGGCACGATCCATTGCCTTTTGAGCTACCCTAAGTCGTTGTATTTTTATACAAGTTACAAGTCATAGTTTCCGCCCCATAGATAAGTGAAAACAGGCAGTATGCATGGGTCAAAAACTTTTCTTTTAAGGCATATTGGAATATCACTTTTAAATACATGGTTAACCTTACCAAAAGCTATCCATCCCATACTTATTCGTTTTTGAACTTCGCCCGTCTGATTGCCCTACTAGCTACTAGCTCAATGTCTTCTCCTCTCACTTTTACAATTTTCACTGAATACGAGATTTTTCGTTAACTTTGGTTTAGCGATATTCATTTCTAATCCAATCTTTTCAGATTCTTCATTTAGTTGATTAATCATTCCTTCCATATCCTGAATGTTATCACTTATTAGGACGATTTCGTCTGCGGAACGTAAGTGGTTTAGTCTTTCTCCATTTATATTAACACCTTTATTTTATCAGGTCAAATTTTTAAATAAATGTTAGTGTTAGAGTAAAAAGTTTGGGTGATATGGTGTCTCCCTTTCTTACCCCTTTCTCTATTTTGATGTTTTTTGTTGCTTCGTGTAGGCTAATACATGATGTGGCATTTTCATATATAGGAGAGACCCAGGAGACTTTGGACACGAGGAGAGTATGGACAGGCTTCATATTTTCCGCCACATAAGCAATATGTGACTTCTAGTTGTTTTGTATAGTCGTTCGGTAGCAGTTAACTTGTAAGCTGTGCATAAGTTGTCTCTCAAAACTATTGTAAATGAGTGAAAATAGTTTTTTAATTTTTGTTAAGTCTGATCTAATTTTCTAAGTGGACATCGTAAGGTATATTTTCAAAATTAATGTTTTATTTCATCCCATATTTTGTCAGGTGCTTCTTGGATGATTATAATTTGAGGTTATATGAAAAAAGTCGTTTGATTATTATCAGGTTAGTTTACTTGTTTTTGAAATATATATGAGCATACCGAGAAGATAATGGACATACGAGAATTGACTGTCCAAAGTCTCCTAAGAGGACTTGTCCAAAGTCTCCAAAAAGGATTTAATCTTTTTTTCTTTTAGAAATTTCATTATTTTGAAGATGCCAAATTTCTACAAGAAAAAAACCGGCGGCTATGGAACGAGCCGTCAAGGCCGTTATAAGCAATAATTTAAGCCTAAGGAAAAGTGCTGAGCGTTATGACGTCAAAAAAACAGACTTGGTATATAAGTAAAAAAGGCAAAAGATATCGGAATGGATAATATAAAGTTCAAACCAGATTTTTCTAACAGCCAAATCCTCACATCTGAAATGGAGATAGAATTGGAAACTTACTTACTGAAAATTGCAGCAATGTACTATGGTCTCACGTCTCAATCAGTGAGGTGTTTGGCATATGAATATGCTTCGAGAAATACGAGAAAGATGCCAAACAAATGGGAAGAGGCGAAAATGGCATCAGAGTCTTGGTTTACGCGCTTTATGCGTAGACATCTGCGGTTATCAGTGAGAAAGCTGGAAGCAACCAGCCTGGCTCGTATGACCAGCTTCAATAAAACCAATGTGCAACTTTTCAAAACAACATATGTACATGATGTTATTAACCGATGGTCCTTTACTCCAGCCCAAATCTACAAGTTGGATGAGGTAACATTGATCTTGTGTAGGTAGTTACGTATGTATCAAGAAAATTAAGATTTCATTTTTTTTTCAAGACGTGCGTCACAACTGTGCAAAAGTCCAGAAGATCGTAGGGAAAAAGCGCGAACATCAGATAGGAAAAGTCACATCCAGGGAGAGAGGTAAATTAATGACTCATGTTGGCATAATTTGTGCAAATGGGAATGCTGTCGATACCACGCTTTCCACGCAGTAGGTTTGACGCTATTAGAATGATGAAAGGAATGCCCAATAATGAACCTTTGGGGTTGGACAGGACTATTTTTGGTCCATTTAAGACATTTTTCAGTCAAGCAGCTGATTTCTGAATGCTTTCCCATCCTGGATAAACGTTAAGTATTTATGATTTGCCTTCCATGTGTCTTGAAGCTTGGGATGGGGCAGCCAACCCAGTGAACATAAAAGCTGAATTTCGATGTACAAGAATTGTTTCATTCGATCGGAACATATTTGGTGAAGAGGAGTTTTTATCTTCGGCCGTTACTGATCGCCCGATGACAGAAGATATCGATGTGCCCTCAACATCTTTCCCCGATAGAACTCCGAATCCATCTATTTCGAGTCTTTTAACTTGCTTACAAAACTCTTAGAGGAAGTGGGGACAGAATCGCCCCCATAACGTTCAGTTAGTAAAAATGAACAGAAAAAAAAAGTAATTGAGCATTTAAAACACTTTTATTACAAAATAAAACTCAGTTTTCTCGTTAATATCAGTTTTTAAGCACAAAAGTAACATAGAAAGTAATCAAAAGTATATTCATTAAAAAAGGGAAAAAAACGGTCTTGCCCCTACAGTAGGGCACAACCGACCCCGTGAATTTCAATGGGGGCACAACCGTTAGTTACAAAAATCACACACATACACTGAATCGTCTTCTTCATCTATGCCTGCGCAGGCCTCATGAGCCCATCCAGGACATTTTGTACATTTGATCCACTCATCAGTAGACTTGGACTTAGAATATAAGTACTTCTTGGCAATAAATACATTTACTGTCTTCTTCTTCACTATCATCACTATTTTGTTTGAATTTCTTAATAAATTTATTCACCGCTTGTCTCTTTCGGTTTAATTCCCTTTTTGTATTAATTTCAGGCGTCTTCTTTCTTTAAATGTCTTTGTTGTTTCTGGGGCCTTCTTTTTTAAAGTTTTATTTTTTTGTAGCCCTTTTCCTTCTAGTTCCGATTTATACGGAGAACTTGTTAAAATAACACTCTTTCCTTTTCTGTTTGTTGCACGAGACGTCACTGGTCTTCCTCCACCAGGTATCTTAATAAGATCTCCGGGAGACGTTAATTTAAACGAGCATGTGGATGATGATGGTTGTGGTGAATGAGCTTGGAAGGATGACTGTGCTGGATTGGTTGATAGTTGAACTGGTGCATGATGAACTTGAGCCTGAACCGTGACTGTCATTGCTGCCTGTGTTGTTGCATTCAGAGGAGATGAACATGGTTTTCTTGCATCGTCAGACGCAATTTCCAAATTACGCAAAACAGAAGGAGGCGTATTATGCGAAATTGAAGATGACACATCTGAGTACTGGGAATCACTGTCATTATCATCTTCTTCCTGAGGAAGTTGTTTAGAAGTAATGACAGTATTTTCCATTGTGAAATTTATTTTCGCTGCAACTGGCCTGTCCGCTACTTCGGCCGGTTCAAATCTCCAATCCTCAGGATTTCAAATTTCAGGGTTCAAAGGGTATATGCCAGTTTTTCTGAAACTGTTTATAGCCGTTAACATAACAGCTGCTTTCATATAAGCCATTTCAAATAATTCTGGAATCTGATACTCAGTCACCATTCTTGGAGAGTTATGGCGCATCCATTTTTTTACTTCTGATGAGTAATATTGGCTTAATGGTGCCATAAAGCCTACGTCTAGTGGCTGGAGATTATGAGAGTAGTGGGGTGGAAAGCAAATAACAATGACGTGGTTTTCTCGAGCCTTGTTGATGAAAGTCAAATTTTTGGTATGGGTAGAGTGGCCGTCTAATAATAGTAGTATCAGCTTTTCTTTTGTTGGTTTTGTGTGAGACAGAAAGTGGTCAAACCACGACAAAAATATTTCAGTTTGCATCCAGCCACTTGAATAATAAGTTGTGGCCGAGCCTGATGGAGCTCTGTCTAGAATATTGATATTTTTGGGTGCTCTAACCCTTGGGAAAACGAACAGAGGAGGGACATACTGACCTGATGCGCTCATACAAATTTCAACCGTGATTGTCTTACCACATTCGGCTGAAGTTAAACAGCCAATTTGAGCTTTACCTCTTCTTGCCAGGACTTTACAAATTTTCTTCGGCACAGTCGAAATACCAGTTTCGTCAACATTATAAATTTGCTCTGGGGATAACTTATATTTGTCCATTGTTTCAGTAAGCAAGTCAAAATATTTACCTATTGATACCTTGTTCAAGCCCATGGCCCTGGCTTCTGAGGTTCCTTCTGGTTTGCAGAGACTAATATTTGGATTTCTTTTCTAAAAGTTTTCGACCCATTTGTACCCAGTCATTCCAGTTTCTTTATCAAAATCATGTCTTATGTTGTTTTTTTTTCTGCTACATCAAAAGCGACCTCCCGCAAATCTTTAATCCTGATGGGAAAAAGACGGCTTTCTAGTTGATCAACCATTTCCTTTTCTTGTTCATTTGTAAAAACAGTCTTGAAATTTCCGACCCATCCTTAACTTTTAAATAAAATTAAAGTAAAATTATTACATCTATAAAGTTGTATAGTAAATTATAAGTTTCTTACCGAATTTCACAAAAATGCTAACTTTTTCTCTATATAACTGACGACACTGTATCTCGTTTATAAGATAGCGGCCATTGTGAATCTGTTATCAACTTAAAAAAAATGTTGTCATTCGAAAAAACCATACCATAAAGACAAAAAACGGTACTGCCCCCACTTCCCCTAGTGTGCATTATTTAGGCCACTGCGCAGCTTTTAGGGAATATGTCAGCAAGTACAAGGTAGTATACATGCCTAGCTTATAGACTCTTTTCAGCAAAAATTAACACAGGCTTAAAGCTTATTAAACCATATGTCGGTGATTTATTAACGTTGCATACGAGTGATTATTCCTAATAATTAATAAAGCTTTTTGAATAAAAATTCAAATTTTTACGGTCTATATTCAAGTCAAAAAATATATTTTATTTAACATTTACATCTTTACACTATTTAAATTTTCATTTCTAGAACGAAAAAATGATTTAAGTTAACCGTGCCCGAGACAATGTTTATGAAAAATCAAGTCGTTATGAAAGCAAAAAATTAATATGGAATATTTTATAGGCAGCGCTAAATTTACCTATGATTTCAATTATTTCTTACTGATGATTTAAACAATATCTAATGATAAGGATGATATTGGTGGCTGTAGTACAAAAGCACAAAACATCTTAGCAAAAAATGAAAGAAGTTGGATTTATTTTCATATTAGTGTTTTGGACTCTCATTTTAAAAATGTTTTGGTAGATTCTTATACTGCTTTAAGTTCCTACCACAATGTATCTATCATTTAATGAGTGCCTTCAAAAAATGATAATTTTTATCAGTTTGCAGAAGTAAAATTATTGATTGCAAACTAGCAAATCAAAGAAGGAAGTCATAGAGAAACAAGACAATAATGGAACATTAATAGATGCAACAGTTTTCCTAAACAATCTTAAATTCATGTTTTTATACCAACGATGGAAATTTTACAGGAATTTACAGAAGATAGTTGCCGTTTGTATGGATATTTCAAAAAATTTTTCATTTTAATAATCTTAAAGATTCATAATGATGAACTTCGTAAAGAGTACTTTTTATTCAATCAGCATCCTAAAAATGTAAATGACTGACTTACATACAGTGTAAACTCTATATAGCGACACCTAAGGGACTGCGCATTTTATGGCGTTATTGAGAGTTGTCGTTAAATGGAGAGAAGAAAAAATCAATATGATTTTACTGTTATAATACATATGTATTTACTAATAAAGTATAAAATTTACAAACAACAAACATTAATATTGATACAAATAACAACGCGTATTGCGTATAGTCTGTTATCTTCGTCTGACGTTTTTTTGCTGCTCCAGTGTTTTAATTGTATTTTCTTATGTATTTTATTCATATATTATATAAACACGTGCAAGGTAATCACAACAAACAAAAGAACGAATTTCATAGAATCTTCGGTACGTATGATGCCGACAGTCGAGGTAAATACGTGCTAGACAATAAAGCAACAAAATAACAAACACAAGAACTTACACTGCTGCAGTTGTTATTAATTTCGGCAACTTAGAAAGTACTGTTTATTACTTAATAATGACGTATTCTTGTCGTTATTTAGAGTGGGTGTGATGCTACATAGAGTGTATCATTGTATGGACAACAAGGTAAACCAACCAAAGTCAAGTAATTTCGGCGTTTTAGAGAGTTTGTCGTTAAATCGAGTGACGTTAAATGGAGTTTACGCTGTATTTTTATATAAATGGTAAACCAAATTATCTAAATAAACAGAATATTCTCATACAGAAAAAGAAAATTATCAAATGAGAAAATTCAGTTGGTATTTCAAAATGTATATAATTTTGCATTATGTTTAATGATGACTAGCTATGCAGCAGAGAGATTATTTTCAAAATTAAACGTAATAACAAAAAAACAATTGCAAAAGTCCATATGCTTATTTCTAGTATACTGTTACATAAACTGTAAATTTGGCAATGTCTGCAGGAAATTAATATAAATATAATCTAGAGTAAAGAAGTTTCATATTAATATAGTCTGATCCTGAATCATTAAGGAGCTATATAAAGAAAGTTTACATTAATTGACACCGAAACAACTGGGGTTGTAACTTAGCCTTGATGAAAGTGATTAATTTTTTATCTATATCCAGGTTTAGTAAATATAAAAACACTGTAGTCATATCTAAGGCCGTGTTCCCACCAAAAGCAACCGGCGACCGCAACGCAACAGCAACGCGACTCGGCGGTAATGTTAAAATACACGTGTTTCCACCTAGTAAAAGGCAACTCAACTGCAGCGCTGCATACCGTGTCGCCGTCGCCAGTTGCGGTCTACAGTTGCCAAGAACTGCTGATTCATGGCGGACGAGACAGCAAAATCTTGAATTTTGTGGCCCTTGTTAAAGCACACACATGTTTATATGATTTGACAAAGCCATCTTATACACATCAAAGAAAATGCCTGGGGAGAAATTATATAATAAATATATTTTCATGTGACGAGGACGACATTTTGTTCAGGACTACCGAAACAAGAAATTTTAAAACAGTTGATTTCAGTAAGTACACAAGAGCAACTCAACTGAAGTTGCGGTCGCATTGCAATTGCGTTGCGGTCGCCGGTTGCTTTTGGTGGGAACACGGCCTAAGTGTTCAGTTGCATACATTTCATTTTCCAATGGTTCACAAACTTGTAGAAAGTGGGTATGAATGATAATAACTATATTCTAAATTTCAGTCGGAATAGAGGTTAGCAAGTTTGATCTTATACATTAGTTTTATTAACAAATCTATTTTCTAGTTTTACTCAACTTCTGCCTATATATCTAACAGTATATTTATTATAATTTTGTGATACATATTGAATAAACATGACTTTTAATCTAACTACTTTGTTTCAGTGCCTTTCTGCAAGTTTGCATTGGAACAATGATTAGTTTTCAAAATAGACTCGTTTTATTTTTCGAAATATAAGCCTTATCATGTTTTCAATATGTCAGCTTAACCTTGAAATCACTATCAAATTATAATTCATGTAACCTATGGTGTGAATTATACATTTCAAAATACTATTCAATAATATACCAAACACTTAGTTAAAAATATATTAGTTAATAACACAATTGTTCAGATCATTTAAGTAAACAAATTCTAAAAATATTGGTACACTTTTTATTTAAAACAATAACAAAATTGCATAAAAACCGCCACAGAAGGTAATTCACTATCGCTCCAACCTACAGAAAAATGCATGTTTTGATTCTCTTGTATCATCACGCATGTAGCGGTCATAAAAATCCAAAACAACATATTCAACTTTAAAGCCATACTTCTGGTAGAGAAAAAGAGCAGGATTGCTTATTGAAACATGCAAGGTGATATCTCTTCCCATGCTCGTCTAAAACATAATAACAGTATTTTAAAAACTTAAATCATAAAAATTAGTAAGTAAATCTAATAGTACTAATAACTTCATTCATTCATTATCATGATCCTCGTTTGTACCGCTTGCGCAGTGTCCAGGCGGTGTGAGGCAAAGCTAAGCTAGTTTGTGCTATGCACAGCAGGGTTACCGTGTTGGTGCGAAACCATGCTTGGCTTGCTTCTTGTGTGTGAATGTTTTTGTGTATGGCCTTGTTACTCCTCTAATGCGACCGTAATATGAGGAGTGCCAATAGTAAATGGCGACCGGGACCCAGTACCGAACAACCAGGGAATTAGAAAAATTTTCAACCCTGGACAGATTCGAACCGGGAAGCGTTTGGACTATTACATCCAAAGCTTGGCTCCTCGACCACTGAGCCATCCCCGCCCCTACTTTGACTTGATAAGTATGTCAATCCACCTGTTAGTTTAATAAAGCAATCATAGGGATTTCCAAGGGTTTAGTATGAAACAGAATGTTTGTCTTAACATAGTTAGTTACAGATCCTTAAATGTGACCTCATGTATGAGTTTGTTATATCATGATGTTCTTTATAATACGTATTTGTTATAACAGACTGTAGATGTATTACTATGAAAGATACTGAAAAAAGTATAAGAAAGCCAGAGATCAAAAGCAACATTATATTTTGTTTTAGGATTGAATGCTTTTTATTTTTAGATATTTAATTATATTTACACCTGCTATGTTATATTCAATATGCAGTTTAGTTTTATTTTGCTAAAATTTATGTTTCTTATTTATTTTAGTTTACATTATGAATAAATACACACAGTTTTAATTATATATTATTAGGTAATACCGTTAAAGCTGTTATCATATCAGCTATTACCATAGCAACATACATATTTTATAGAACATTCCAAAATCTTGTCAAAGCAAAATCCAATATGGCCGGTGGAGGATACATACACAACTTTTTTTCAAAGATTTACATAAAACTTTTAACTTTGTAATCCCCATATAGGGTTTATAGGTAGATAATTATTTTTATTTTTGTTTGATGATTATACACCTGATCTACTGTTGCGTCCTCGTAAATGTCCATTCCTTTTTACTGGCCACCAGATGTTATGACCTTGCCGACTTTGTGCTACCCACCCCCTTACACCCTCAACCCTCGAGCTGGCAGTCTGCATTTCCTCGACAATCCAGCACTTGTAAGTCAGCCATGTTAGATTCCTTTACGCATAATTCCTTGTGTTGTCCTCCGTGGCATTCAGCCCAGGGAAACAACAACAGATATCACCAGTGCTATTATATACACATTTCTATTGAATATAATGCACTTTGAATTAACTTAATTTGTTTATACTCAAGTTTGCCCCCCTTTTGTATTATATGCCGTTAAGTATTCTTTGTTATCTTACGGCACATCTACTAATAATAAATAAAGAAAGAACATCAACTTAATTTACTATATAAAAAGTTAACATGATAAGTGCTCTGGTAAATATAGCTTTTCGTAGCATACAAATCAAAATGAATGTACCTGTTGCGTTTTAAAAGTATTTGTGCAGGTATATTCCATAACACCTGTAATCGAGATAATTTATTTTGAGCAAACATGAATATTATCGATGTTAAGTATCAATCATTCGATTTTAAATTGCAAGACTAGATATAATCAAGGCAAAATTAGTACACCTATAGAAATATGCTCCACTTGCTAAAAATCTTTTCGTAATCATAATACACGCATCTTTAAAATTTTAACTACAAAATTCAAAGTCTTATTTATACAGATCATCCAACTCCATTTGTTGGTTTTCTATTATAACTTTTAATTGAGCAACCATAAATAATTCACGAAGTACTTTACATACAGGGAATTTTTCTTTTTAGTATACATAGCCTATGTATACTTTTAAAAGAAATGCGTCAATTTCGCCTATTGTGTAGGCAACCAACTATACAGACAACTCAAGCATGCTGTGACCACAGCAATCAAATTAATTCAATGCTAAAAAATAAAATTAATCTTTATTTAGTGTCAAACAATTGTTAGAAAATTTAAATCAGAGGGATGCGTAATAAATTCCCATAAAATAAAAACTGAAAGTAATCACGTTTTAACCGAAGAAATGAAATGAAATATTTTATGCTACGTTGAATAATAATAATTAAAAAAAGTTTGCGATCGCCGGGAATTGAACTCGGATCAACTGCTTGGAAGGCAGCCATGCTGACCATTACACCACTTTGCGGCTGATGTATGTGTTTTGTACAAAAGAAATATAATGTGCACGGACCTTACGGAAACATCATCCTGTCGATTTTTATTTAATAAATAAGTCATCATCTGCGTCCTATATACCTACAAGGTGAAATACTTATTTAATATAAACACTGCATCAACATAACCTTCATACTCAAATAATTCACAACTATAGTGACGTTTGTTTCTGATTTTTAGTTGTCGGTATAGTTGGTTGCATACACAATAGGCGAAATTGACGCGTTTCTTTTAAAAGTATACATAGGCAATGTATACTAAAAAGAAAAATTCCCTGTATATTCAGATTTGTATTAAATTTCAATTTATTTAATCTTACACACAACTTTGCATTAAAAAAGTTTTTTGTTTATAATTTCAATGTTTTCCGACAAGTGTGCCTAAAAGAATAATTTAACAATTCAATTAAATATGTACTTGTAAAAAATAGCTAACAATTTGAAAACCAATGATACACTTTATATGTCCTCCAGCCGCAATATTTAAATAGCCGTGTTATCTGTTCTCGAATAGAATCTAGATTTCATACGTTTACCTGAATTAAATGATATAACATAAATTTCGCAATGCCTGAATTTCTCCATCCGGGTCTAGTAAAAATAAATGACATGTAGCTCTCATTCACTTTTACATCTGGTATTAAGAATCCAAATCCTACCACTAGTTTGCGGTAAAGAACAATGCAACTAAAATCGGGATACTCCAAAGTGTCTGCCACTAAAAAATTTACAAAACAAATATAACGAGATAATTATATAAAAACGAAAAAAACTTACAATCAATTCCTGTCCAAAAGAATTGATTACAGAGACTATTTACTGCAGGAATATGTTCTGGTTGAACATATGTAAAGTCTAATGGGCCTCGCGGTGGTAATGTCCAGTTAGGATTTTCCTGATTAACTTTAGTTTGCAATTCATCCATTAATTGCAACCAAGGAGGGTTTATGGTAGCGTCTCTCCGAATATAAGGCTTCAGATAAATAGAACTATATGGGGATAATATGGGATCTTTTCTAATTCCTCCCATCAATCTTGCTTTCATTCTCATGGCTCGTATACGACTTAAATCTTCAAAAAGTATTATTTCAATACAAATATAACAAAATAAATTAAAGGTTACCTTCTAAAGAAGTGTTGTAATGACATAAAGGGTCTAAAAACTTTGAGGGCTTTGTAACTATTTGCTTTTCGGGTTTTACAGTATTCTGTTTTTCAGGATTCACAGTAATCTGCTTTTCTAGCTTCACGAGCTGGTTTTCAGATTTCGGAATGGCCTGTTTTTCAGATTTAACACTATTCTGCTTTTCTGATTTTACAGTTTGCTTTTCTGGAAGTTTTTTCACTATGGCTTTTATTGACTTAATTTGTTTTTTCTGCTTTCCCTTCTTAGATTTAATTATATCTAAAGCTAATTCTTTCAATAGCTTGGAGGCTGCATCGTTTTTATTTCTAGCTGTAATATTCTTCTGGATGTACAAGATCCTATGTTCAAATAATAGTTAGTACTCATCACGCTAAATTATAGTTGGAAGTATGGTATCATTTTCCAGAGTTACTTTGGAATTGAATAGAAAGGTTACTACCAAAATTTTACAATACAGTTGAAACAGAGATGAAATATAATGCGAAATAAAAAAATATATAGTTAACTGAATATTTGAGCAATATTTATTAAAACCTTGAAAATGCCTGTTCAGCCAGAAATATGTCATCGATGTTCAACCCATATGTATTTTCAATGATTGTTCATAAATAGCAGTTATTGAATTATAGCTAAATACTAATTCATAATGTGTAAGAGACAACTATATACTTTTTTCTTAAAAGATGTCATATAATTCCGTTAATTTAAATTTTTTGTTTCTTAATTAATGTGAGGTTGTCACTTATGTCTGTGTGTGTGTGTATTTGTACCGTTCTATCTACGAAAAGGCCCCACCTTCTAGTATTTTAATTATTGAGTTTGAACCCAATAAACTATGTATAGGCTATTCTTAAATAAAGGCTATTTCCTGAATGCAAATTGCTCATTTTCAACCGTTTTATATTAAATGGAACATCCTGTTAATTTTAATATTTTTCGGTAATTTTTAATTATTTTTTCTATTGATACCACATAATCTCACATCATATACTATATTATTTCATTGTCATAAATAAATAAATTGAATCAAGTGTATACTCATTTGGTATTTATTAGAAAGACAATTTGAAAACCTACCCAAATACCAGCCGGATTAAGCTTTTTTGGGCTGGAAGGCTACTTGGAAAAAAGGAGTTTCAAAGAAGTTCAAATAATAAAAAATTAAGAGCAACCTATACAATTCTATTTCTATCATGTAGGGTCGAAATTAGAGGAGGGCTGATAGGCTAAGCCTTTTTAACCTAATGGTTAATCCAGCCCTGCCAAATACATATGTAAAATCTTTTATACAGTATACTTACTTTCTAGGACGTGCCAAACTGTCAATAGTAGGTAATAATGGCAGTTTTCTCTTTTTAGAAAGTCCAGAAGTTATTAATTTGACATTATTCTGAAAACATGCTAAATTTTATAATTTATTTAACTACATTTTGGGAATTATACTTGTTTGGGTATGTTGGTTTCAATTGCAGTACCATTAATAGCAACTGTCATCTTTATCGCTGTAGATGGTTCTACACTAGATATGGCATTTTTAACCATTTCTTCAGTAGCAAATGGTTTAGCAAGTAATATTCCTCTCAATAATTGCAAATCATCGGACACTATTTTTAACTCTTTCATTTTTTGTTTTTCGAGCATTAATTCTGCATCTAAAACACATTTTTAAGCAATTTATGTATTATGATATTACAGAATACAGAATAAGTGACCAAATGCATAATACAAGGCAACTTTCCTACGATGAATCAGTTTCGTAAGTCAGTTATTTGAAGTATCTAAAAATTACGCTTGTACAGATTATAATATATATGTATATGTATAAGCACACAGTACCTTTATAAAAGGCGATTGGCAGAAAAATTAACACAGCTCGAAAGAACAACTGAAGAGGAATACGAACATCTAAAAAATTGCATAAAATTGCAAAACGCCGTGGGAACCGAGAACCGAAGAAATATGCTCTACTGGTGGAACAGAGAAATAGAAGAACTGATGCAAGAAAAGAAACAAATATATTTAACACTGCTACAGAACAATGATATAAGAATAAAAGAAGAATATAAAAGACTGAATAGGAAAGTAAAACAAGAGGTCATTAACAAGAAAATAAGAAAGCATGGATAAAGACATGCAAATATATAGATCAGCAAATAGGAGGAATAAAAAGCTCAGAAGCCTGGAAAACTGTTAAGAACATAAAAAGCTCCAATAAAGTAGGGAATGCAATAAACAGTATAACAAATCAGAAGTGGGTACAGTATTTCAGCAACTTACTGGTAGAGAAACGGCCACAGTTTGTACAAGAAGAGCAAGACGTACGTAATGGAAGACCAGTACGTACAGAAGTAGATCAGGTGAAAGAAGCTGTTACGCAAACAAAATTGAGGAAAGCTTCTGAACCAGGAGGTATCTACCCAAAACTAATATGGTACGCACCAGAAAAATTAATTACCATGCTGAAAACCTTATACCAATGATGTATTAATGGGGA
>JABXWE010003645.1:0-64799 GCA_014611495.1 Limonius californicus
GTGGCTGAAACTGACATTTCAAACTTTCAAATTCAAATCGAACTACCAACATCGTAAAAAAACAAACTAAAAACAGTACGATTATAGGCCTCCTTAACGTACTGTTTTTAAGCTAAAACAGTGCGCTTAGAACGGCTTTATAAAACCGAAATAGAAAAAATACATTATGACCATGTTTAGAAAGATATTATATGCAACATCAATTGAAGAAACACGAGATAATTACCAAAAACTTTTTAAACGATGAAAACATACAAAAATATGATAATTTAAAGCTACATATTAGTATCTAATTATTGGAACCGCAGAGAAGAATGGTCACTTGCATACAGAAGCTCGTTGTTAACAAGAGGAAATAATACGAACAACTATGTGGAAGCATCAATTCGTGTCTTCAAAGATATTGTTCTGCAAAGATGCAAAGCGTTTAACACTTGTGCTTTAATTGATTTTGTGATTAAAGTATTTGAATCCTATCAAAGTCGTCATTTACTCACCTTTGCTAATTGCAGAAGTAGTAAAAATGAACTGGCTTTTCGCAAAATGGCATCGCGTGCTTCAATGTCTATAAAGAAAATTGACGAAAACACATTTTTGGTATCTTCAGAAAACGATGAGGGTGTTTTCTACACTGCGCATATAGATATCGCATTTTGTGATTGCATTTATGGACAAGGTGGCAAATTTTGTAAACACCTTTGTGCTATACAAAATAATTTTGGTATAATGTTTAATAACTGTAAGCGGTTAAATGCAGATGACCGAAAACAACTGGCACAATTAGCATTGGGAGATGAAGTACTAACCGACTTTTACACGGATATGACATCTACTGAAAATGTAATAAACAACAGTGAGACTTTAAATAACCCAGAATTACCAGTATGTCAAAAAGATACAGAGGATATCCACTATACCGTGGAAGAACATCGTGTTAATAACATGACGGACATAGACTTTAACGCCGAACATTCGAAAGCTATTAAGGAATTGTCGGGAAATTTTGACCGATTAACTAATATGGCTTCCGACAGTAAAACAGTCGACATGATCAATGGTCTAACGAAATGGAATAAAGCCTTGGGCAAAATTAATACACCACTTCAGTTAATCAATTTTATTCACTCATCTAAAAATGTTACATCAAAAAAGAATATTGGTGTACAACCAACATCAGTCAGTCGTAGAAAAGTTAGACCTGGCCTTACATCTGGTGCGAAACGAATTGAAGCAGGCAGACCTTCCAAGCACGAGAGGAAGAAAAATGGCAAAAGGAAGAGATCTCTAGCCGTCAATGTTGAACTAAACAGACCAAATGCCAAATCTCACGGAGCTGGACATTAATAATTATTTTGGTTCATTACAGTTTGCGTTTGTTATGTGTTATAATAAATAATTTTGTTTAACATTAACATCCAAAACAAAAAGTATGTTTAATTTCAAAGTTAAAATAAATGTTCACTTACACACTTTCTTATCGTCGCTTATAATTAAGTTATACTTAAATAAAAATCGCCCTTATTTGCTTTATAAATTAGGATTTTCCCATCTCTCTCCCTTCTCGGTGCGTTGCCTGCGTACCTACATATACTTACGTCACGTTTGAGTAACGATTGCCTTTAAAAAGTGCACTTTTGTCATCGGCATATCTTACCGCAGTTCAACGCGTGAACATGTTGAAATGGAGTAAGAATTGTCTCTCTGCCTGCTGCGGAATTTTTGAACATTGCTTACTGCGGTACAACGCTGCGTCGCGTTGTGCCGTAGTAAACAATGCCAATACGCACCCGGGCCTGCGTTGCATAACTTTGGTAACCCTCTGATCAGCAGCGTTTGGCTATGTGACCGACTTTCACGTAAGAATACGTGTCAATTTCCAAACGCATTATCAAAAATATACCTAGAAAGATATCAAAATACACATAATTGTTTGAATAACACAGTAGTGCTTTTCTCTTTGTTGTAATATTAGTGATAAAAATGTTATTATACTTTATAGATATTCGTAACTAATTTAGTCAATTTTAATGCTTTATTCTAATTGGTGGAGCCCTTTGGGGCCACAAAAAAATTATTTGTTGGTATTGGGTTGCTAGGTAACGTTAAAGAACGACGTATTTTGTCTTGAAAAACAGGTTAGTTGCTATAAAATCTTGAAGCGAAAAGCACGCGTTTCGGCAGTTCCGCAAAATTGTAAATTTTGTATTTATTTAAATGTGTTGATAATAAAATACTGTGTTAATGTTGAATAACATTCAAAAAGTGTTTTCATTTTACTTATGTTCGAGAACTTCTGAAAACTTACGAAAACGTCCAATTTCATGGAAATATTGAAAGTTGTGTTGTTCATTTGTTTTATAACAGTTCAATTTGTTTATGGACCAATCTTTAATTTGTTTTGTCAACTTGACAGTTATCAATGTTACTTGTTGAAAACTTAGAATCTACAAGAAATAATTTAAAATAACTAAATGTAATTAAATAAATAAAAGGAAAGTGTTTCGGAAGTTGATATATTAAAAATAAAAGTACCTAATTAAATTAAACGAAGAAATTCTAATACGGAAGATTACCTCGAGTCAATTGGGAGGTTGGGAACTTAATATTATTCACACAAGGTTTATAAACAATTAATGGTGCATCCTGGTTAGAACGAAGTATTTAGAGCTTAATTTACGTACGTGTAGCCGAGATTTGGATACAACAGAGAACATTCAATTACATTAATTTGTTTTAACGAACTCTTAGACCACGTGTTTGCTGCGTTCGTTTGTGAGGATTCGTCACGTGCTACCGGAATCTTCGCGCCGAAGATGATAGATTCCACCAAAGTTTGCGATTCTATTATCAAGTATATACTTTTAGAAAAATGAACATTTAAAAGTATAAATAAAATAATAACTGGTGTTTTAATATGTTGATGTTGAATTATTAACTTGAATATTATTTTCTGTCATTTAAGGGAAAGCACTAATAATTCTGGAAATGAATTTTGCTAAATAATTTCTACAGGATAGTTTTCTTTATTTTCCCTATATTTTCTTTGTGTGTAAATCTGCTTTGTTACTAGCTACGCGAGTTTAAACAGTTCGTCCAATTATAACTTATAACTTATAATTTCATTTGATTTCGTGTTGTTTAAACAATGTATGGGTTTGCTTATTTTGGATATTCACATAGAGGAGAATATCTTAATCAAGAGTTTGATATTGATTTTATGACACCCAATGTCTAGGTTTAACCAGCCATTTAATTTATATTTTGCCCAACTTTATAATTACAATTACAATTATTAGTATTTATTTAATTAGTAGAGCAACACAATGTATACGACTAAAAGGATACCAAACCGCCGACCTAAGAATTCATATTCAAATGTAAACTTTTACATTGGCATTGATAATATCTTATGAAAGTTGGACAAACCTTGACACTGGGGTTGTATGCATTATGATCATTCTTAATAATGGATACCAAGGGAGTTTGAAATAAGGTGAAAATATAAATTAAACCCACATATATCATAAACGTAGGTTGATTTTACCGTATTTTGCACTATATTTGACAATGCTTTATCATAAGTTCTTATCATGTTTTCGATAGGGTTTGCACTCTATTTCAATCTTTCATGTTCTATTTATTAGCATAAAAAAGATATAAAGGTCGCCTATTAACTTGGATATGTTAGCCATAATAACGCTAATGTTTTTCTGGTTTTTTTATTCTGGTCTTAAGACCAAAATTTGAACTTCGCAGGTAAAATGTTTTTGATAAGCAAATATCGACTTTCAAATGACATTTTGTCATTAATCATAAAATTTTGAGTTTCAATTAATTGCTTTGTCCTATGTAGAACATTAATAGTTTTACTTTTCGAAAATATAGTTGTTATAACCAACATTTAAAAAATGTTTAAGCTCACTGAAACAGTAATAAATATTTTTGATAGTTCGTACATATTGGGGTCAGTGTCTATTAAAATTCGTCAAAAAATAATTTTACCAATACTTGAACTAAGCGAGATATCAAACTGACTTATGTTAGCAGATTTACCCTGTATATATGTATATATACGTGTGTGTGGGTAGGAGTGTGTGTCTGTGTGTAGGTGTGTTTGTGTATGTGTATATACATAATTTATCTATTCGAAACGAAT
Source organism: Limonius californicus (assembly GCA_014611495.1). Lineage (NCBI taxonomy): Eukaryota > Metazoa > Arthropoda > Insecta > Coleoptera > Elateridae > Limonius > Limonius californicus. Next base: position 4,157 of record JABXWE010003645.1, read on the forward strand.
TCACTTTCGTATTGTAATTTTCGTTAGTAATGAAAGAATGTGTACAGTTTTTGTTATTCCTATTATGCAATTTCACTTTTCAAAATCTTTCCAACAGCTATACCGGAAGGAGCATCTCGTATTATACAGTAATATAAAACATTCTATGAAAAAAACATAATAATTATATGGAACTGAAAAACCCGTCTAGAAAGCAGCCATCATTCATGTAAGTGGCTATTAGCAGATGTAAATTCAGCAGTTAAAATAGTATATTACGATACTAGTGTATAATGAAGCCTTTAAAGCACGCGAGATGCGTTTAACAGCACGACGCGAAGTGCTTTTAACGTCGCTAGTGCTTTAAAGGTTCAATTATAAAAGCAAATAAAATTTTATTAGGATACCATTGGGAACAAAATTATGTCACAGCATGATGTAATGTACAGTATTCTTGCTTTAGATTATAGCAGATTAGGGACCTCGGTGGGAGAGTGCGGATACGCGCTGTCAGTTAAGGTCACAGTGAAATGCGGTTCAATTGGCCGTGTGGTCAAACTCCGACTAAGGAGACCGGTGCATGTTGCATGAATGGATAGTGTGTAAGGGACGCCCGCACCCCCCTGAAGTAATGCGAAAGCTATTCGGGGGGGGGGATAGTATGATAGAATGGAAAACAAAAAAGATTATAGCAGATTGGTACATTTGTCCTATTTGTTGTAAAACGTCATTTTAGTAAACACGTCGGCGGGAATGGTAAATTTCTTTCAGTTGTTTAGTTTCTTTCGGAAGCGGTATTGAACTTACTATAATTCCTTTAGATAACTGCGCCATTCGATACAATTTGTAAATATTTCTGCAAGATTTTAAGTAAAAAGGATTATCCTTAAGAGAGCCTTTACTACATATGAACGTAAATACCTGAGCGTAGCGAGCTAGTTACATCTATTTTAATAATATTTTCCCATTATCTGAATAAAGTATCCAAAATATACATTAACAATAACCATTAGTTACCAAGCACCAAGCCTTCTACCGCGTCTGGACGGACGGCCTACTATTTAAAATGTCAACTACCCACATCCCTCCCTACTTACAACTCATCATCAAATCCTTTTTAACAAAAAGATCCTTTCAAGTGAGAATAAAACCATTTGCATCTTCAATATGTCACATTAATGCTGGAGTTCCACAAGGATCCATATTAGGTCCTGCATTGTTTAACATCTTTATGTATGACATACCAACACCACCTAACGCAGAGTTGGCGATGTATGCAGATGATACAGCGATTATCTCACAGGATTATGATATAAACGATGCGGCAAGCAAACTACAAATGCAGATAAGTGTGAATCGAAAATCTTCACTCTTTGTCAACCTGCTGACCCAGCAAATTAATTAACAACACCCCCATCTCCTGGAACCCGAAAGATAGGGCGGTGCGGTACCTGGGATTATATCTTGATCGAAGATTGATGTGGAGTTATTATCTTAATAAAAAATTATCAGAAGCATACGCTAGGCTGACCATACAATATCTAATTCTAAGAAATCAGACCCATTATCACTTAGGGAAGCAGTGTGTGGAGTGCAACTTCAAAAACTAATCTCAACTACAGGTGTATCACTACCAATGTTTGTTCGGAATACACTACTGCATAGAGAAACCGGCATCCCTACAATTCAACAATTTATTTCAAAACATCTAAAAAATTCTACAGCAATCTCAATAAGTGTAGTGGCGCAATACATTTCAACGTAGGAAGACGATCGTTGCACACCAGACTAAAAAGGAGACTACCGGTTGATATCTGGATGAGTGACAGTAGCGATAGTAAACGTTCTACACTAGTGAAGCATATCTCTCAAACAAGTGTGTGATATTTAAAATGGGCGATAATCTGAACTAAGCTGCGGATAACAGATAACAGCAATTTAATTCCCGGTCCAACACATTCAACAGAAACATAATTTAAGTAACAGGAAGTAATACGCCTATTGCGACGTTCTTAAAGTTTTGGAAAATAGATAGCAAAGGCGTCTGAAGACATAGTTTTCCAGTCGGCAGTTGCATTTTTCTAAATATTATCTGCCCCCAGTAATTATTTTGGTTTGAGTGTTCAGTTTTCACATTAGGAAAGAGAAAAAAGTTCGCTGCCGCCGAATCAGGTGACTAGGGTGGGTGATAGATCCTAACAACACGGTGTTTCCTGAAATGGGTTGGCAATAAGTGCAGAATAGACAGGTGAATTGTCGGCAAACAAGAAATAATTACGCTTTCAGGAAAGTTACGGTCGCATTCCAGAAATGCGCTGAACTAATCAGTTCATCTTTTCAACGTAGAATGCACTATTTACTGATTGTCCTTCAGGCACAAATTCTTTATAGATTACAACCGGTTTATTGAAAAAGGTAATCAGCACTGTTTTGGAATGCAGATTTTTACAAACGAATATTTTTGTGTTCTGTTGATAATTTTACAATCCACTGTATGCTGTATGCCATTATTCGGACAATCATTCGGCGATCTCTCGCTATAACTTCACATCAAATCTTAGGTCCGGATCTGCATATCAAGAATTTGAAGGACACACAGTTCTAGCGTCATATTGAACATCCTGTCGACTATTTTTAAAACGTTTGTAACCATTCAAACGCATTAGTGCCACTGCAGGTGTTATCGCCATACACAGTTTTCAACATTTCAGAAATTTCTGTTGGAATTTACTGTAATTTACAGAAAAATGTAATATTCTCCCGTTGCTCCATGACAACTAACTGAAACACGATGTATGCACTACCGCCCTGCACAGAAGCTACCAGCTGCTCGATCTACGCTACACCAGCCTCTCTTGATAAAACTGTAAACTATTATATGCGGAAATTCAATTGCCGAACCTCGTATACGTCATTTAATCTAGTGTAGGTCAAAAATATGTATTGGAAAGTTACTAAAGCCCAAAAATGTAAAACATTAAATGTGTCATATGTTATGCTCTATAAATCTAAACGTTTCAATAGAGCACCTTCTAAATTCTTCCATTATTATCTTCTATTTATTCGTATGGGGTATAATCTCCCGTATTTACTGGGAGTAATATGTTTCCAAGTAGAATTTTAATAATGTACTTGTTATCTCCTGCTCGTTTAATAAAAAAAAACATTACTTACTTCACTTACTTATTTTAATAGTAAATCAATTACTAATACGCTGGCTTTTCATTCTAACGGAACGGTTCTGAATTATGTCATATATCTCTATGAAATAGGTAAATCACCGATGAAAGCCTGTTTTCCAACTCTCGCCTAGAGACATAATAAATAAATTTCTAAATATTAATAATAATAATAATAAATAATAATAATACCGGAAAAAATAATCGCGAATTTAAAAATCACTAATACAATGGTACTTTAAAATGAGATTCCACTTAGAAAAATAATTCCACATAAAGTCTATTACTATACCATTAGAGTGAACTGAAGAAGTCCTAGTGAATCGACAGTTTTAGTAAGAATCAGCGATTAAGAGCACCTATGCTCCGGTCATGGCATGAGGTCGGTGAGATTTTACTGGAGAGGAAAAATCTGAAAATGGGCCTTCTGTCGGATAAGAAGTAAAGCCGTAGGCCCCGTGCCACTGCAATATGTGACACGTTAAAAATGACTACTGGGGTTGGATCCACCACAGGTGAGCAAAATTCATACAATAAACCCATAATGGCTGCAGTACATAGAGATGCTTGGAAAACCGCGTCCTAGATCTCGATCAATAAAAATACAATACCAACGCGCTGGGTTGTCTGAAACCTTAGCAGTTTCAGAAACCTACAATTCGCGATAGTCTAAAATCATATCATTTCCGGAATTTTGCAGGTTTGGAGAATCCCCTGCGAAGATCGTCTGCCAGGCTTTCACGGCCATATTTAAATTCAGAATTTCACGCCACGCAGACAAACAACGTAATTACAGTACAATTTATTGTTGTTTCAATTTAAGTAAATGCACATCCAGGTTTATTTAAGAAAACTATGTAGAAACAACCTCTTCACCGAATGGCTTGATATTTTACAGCTGTTCGTAACACAGGTGGAAATGTACAATGCTAATTTAAAAAGTACTAATACTATCTATACTTCTATTGGAGCAGTTTTTAAATTGTTCCTGGGACCAACATTAACAGTAACATAATACAATATTGAAATAATCATCTTGGTGTCTTGTACGCCCTTACAGACATAAAACCCGAAATCGAAGATGTTGCTGAAATGTAATGCCACAGTGCTTTCCTGAATTATTATATTAGCTTAACTTCTTTATAATTATTTTAATGGAATTAAATAATTAAATACTTCAATACTATCACGCACTGTTCGTTTCTAACTGTCGCAAAGCTTCAAATATAAAATAAAGCCCAACATTCACTTCGCTATAGAGAATATTTTTGGATATTATTAACTCTTGAACACATTTAAATTTTTCACCGGACATGTAAGACAGCTTGAATGAACAGCTATATCATACTATGCTCTTTCATATTCTCAATGAATTTACGAAAACAGAAAGTCATAAAAGAAATACTTTGATCCACTGTAAGTGATTTGGTCGCCGTAAGCAAACTTCCTGGAGCAAAATTAATTTAATTACTCAAGATTTGGAATTGTAGAATAGTATGAAATTTTGTTAGATATTTAAAACGGAAGAAACAAGCTTTCTATTTAGACGTGTTGGGTGTATTGACCGATTTCAACACAAGGATGATTATGAACTATTTTAGTTTTGCTCCTGCTGCAGAACTAATATCATTATAAGACATTCTGAAAATATCTGACTTGACTTTGACAATTCCAGTTTACATTTTAAAGAGAACCAGTTAAACACAGAGCATTTTGGTTATCATTAAACTTTAAAATGAATCCCAAGGAACAGTTAATCAAGAAAATAAATGATTTCATTGGGCAGTTAGCAGCATGTTATAAAAACATAATTAAAGTTTCAGAAAGTTGTTCAAAGTATTCATAAAACCAAAAATAGCTGGCTACATGTAACACGTTTATGCGAAGTTACTCAACCGAAATACACGAGATATCTGATAAAACTTGCTGAAATATGAGTTTTTTCTCGCATTTACTTTGTAGAAATCTCACTAAAAAGATCTAAATGAGCCCGCATTCTTTTAAAAGATTTACATACGCAAAATATAAAAGGTAGCAATAAAACATTTTCCCTGCAGGTAGCGCAGTCATATTCGGAAAACAGAATATCTCAATATCTTTGTAATCATATCCATTTCAAGATCTCAAAGCATTCTCACAATTTAATTTATTAAGTGGAATTTCAGCTCGAATAACAGAAGCGGCCTGTAATACAGAAGAAAGACAACAATTTATGATCAAAGTTCAAGAATGTGGTGTAACTTTAAATTTCTCAAAACCAAATTTGTACGTTTTGGAAGATTTATTTAGTAACTAATCTTGCTTCGAAAAATACGCCTTCTCTCTGTGTAACGCCGAGAATTACCAAACCATGCCGAAATAAATTCAACCGAAAAAGAAGTTTTTATAACTGACAGAACCCTTTACGAAAAACTGCTAAGCACCACAAAAATGTAATATTTTTGAAGATATGTAAATATTAAAATTTAAAATACACATGTCATCAATCATATAGATAAGTTTGAAGTTTGCGCAGCAACCGAAACGTCTGAGTAAGCTATTCGCAGTTCTGCAAATACATCAAGAGTTAAAATGGCTGGAAAATATTCCGTTTCATGAAACGCAAACCCATTTTCATGAATTGGCAACCATAATTAATTTGAAATTGGCAGAAATGGAAACTTAAATTATTTCGGATACTAACTCAACCAACGAATTTAATTGGGTTGCAATCATGATGAAATATCAGAGAGCGCATCCATCCACTATAGCTTCTACCGTAACGCGTATTAATTATTAGCGCTAGTTTCGAAAACAGTTTTCAACGTAGGCTGCGACTGCACTCGGGAAAATTGAAAAGTTGCTCCTTAGCTATGCCACATTTTGCTGGCCGAGAAAAGGGGATTACTTCGATATTTTTCTTACTTTACAGGCTTAAATATCAGGACGTTTCCACGATTGGGCGCTAAAGACGTTATTTTTCACGCGTAGCAACTAAAATGTAAAGAAATATAAAACGTTAACGAAAACAACATTATAAGGCTTTTATGGCGAATTGAAAAGTTGTTCCGCCTTGTATGCGAATAACAGAACAGTTTTCTTGAAATCGGTTTGTTTCATATTTTACAACTGTTTCAATTAGATTGATATTGTCCCATTGTACCCATGCGAACGAATTCATATTAAGAGAATTTTTCTACACCTAAGTAATACAAGAGAATCTTCTTAATAAAACATCGTGCCTAAAGAATTTTAAACACAAGCACTACAGATTCTCTCAAACTTAAAGTCACATTTACGTTATATATTCAGAACTTCTATTGTTAGTAAAATTTTATAGCACAAAACTGTAATAACATAATCTTTTTTTCATAGGTTCATTTCTAGTAATATTATAAATACTACTCCCTAAAATGACATACCTTAAATTTAGTAGGACTTGCTCTATATCGGCTCCGAACCATGGCCGAGGAGTCGGTAAAAAGTCATTCGCCTCCAACTCCGACTCTGACAATATTAGTAGTTCGACTCCGATTCCGACTCCGACTCCGAATCAACGAAAATTAAATACTAAGACACTTCATGGTGCGGTGTAAAGAAATTATTGTAAATTTGAATCAACGGACCACCTCACAATTTTTTGCTTCTATAAAATTTAACATGGACTCCGAGTCGGAGTCTGTATAATTTTTTCCGATTCCGACTTCACTAACTGGAAATTCCTCCTGAACTCCAACTCCGACTCCACCCGAAACGCCTAGTGGGCATAGATTTAAAACAGTATCCAAATATATGAATTGTAAATAAAGAAAAACCAAACATGTCCAGAATCTCGAAACACTATTAATTAAAAGGAATACAGTAAGATAAACGACAGTAACGTAATTACTTATTTTTGTTTGAATTTGACTTTTGCTTTAACTAAAGTAACAGCTACAATACAGAAAACTTTGATTTGTGATTTGCATTTTGAAAGACAGAAAAATGTATTATATTTTCTTCCATAGACAAATAAAATTCTTAGTAATGCGTTAAACTTTTTCTGTAATAAACTCGATAGCTAATTAGTACTAAACAAATTAAGATACTTCAGCTTGCGGTTTATAGTCGCGAACAATCAAATAAATGTTTATCGAAGATCTATAACCACTTGTTGTATTACAGTTGATGAATATTGGGTTGAGATTTCTCACTTAAGATTATTATTTCCATAGAAATAAAACGTGAAACTTAAAATGTTTGCCCTAAATACTAAAATAGAGTCTTTTAAATTTATTTAATAATAGACATTATAATAATTGTAATCAAAAGTTTACTTGGCAGGAAAATGTACCTAATTACAATAAAACCGCACCGAAAGTACTGTACTACACAAATTTTACAGTTAAAAAAAATTATAGCAGCAATTCGATTTTTAACTATTAATTTATACGGGGTGATTTACTTTATCTTGTAGTAGCTAGGTGCGGTACTCACATTACAGGTATTTTTATTGCATAGGTATCTTAGTAAACCGTACACTGTTTAAATAAATGACAATCGAAGTAGTTATGTTGGATTTACTAAGAAACTACAATGAAACTATTTACTAATAAATGAGATGCAGTTTTACAGTAGGTACATATTTTGCAGTATGTTTTTCTTATCATTTAAACAGAACAAGAACATAGAAAACCAAGATACCATAAAAATATGTTGGCATAACAATAAAATCATCATCATCATCATCATCATCATCTGACATACACGAAAAATAAATTAAATAAAAAACAGAAATAAAAACACTAATTAATGACCTAATAAATAATCAAACTGCCGTCCACCTTGCTATCCACATAAGTTAATCAGTCGCAGAAAAGAATTTCTAACACATATTAGCATGTGTGGGGTGATTGGCCTACATGGTTTAATAATTTTTGCACGTAATGTTTCTACGGGAGTTTCGTAGACGTTTCTTTTTACATTACTCCACAAAACGAAATCTAGCGAAGTCAAGTCCGTACTACGGGGAAGCCAAGGATGAATTGCACCTCTTGCAATTAATCAGCTATGGAAAGTTTCGCCTCGGTAGTTTCTTAGAATTCTGTGGAGGTGGGCAAGTTCTCCGCCATTTTGAAGCCACACACACTGTCTAACATACAGAGGAAAATCTACTAAAAGTTAAAGCAAATCATTTTCTCAAATTTTAAATACATTTCCCCATTTAAACTGTCCTCAAAGAAGTGGGGCCCTACGATAAAGTTGTGAACGATACCACACCACACATTTACAGTAAGTATTCTTTGAAAGTGTGCTTGCCGAATCCAATCTGGGATACCTTGTGAATAGAAGTGGCAATTGCGTCTATTTAGACACTCGTTGTTACTAAACGTCGCTTCGTCAGAAAATAAAATATTTCTTAGCAACACTGCATCGGTAGTAACTTCGTTTCTTAAAAATTGGTAGAAATTCATTCGACGTGAGTAATCATCTTCAGTAAGGTGATGCACTAATGTGACACGGTAAAGATGCAACCGGTTTACTTCTAAAATGTGAAAACCTGAACTTTGGTTAAAGCCTACAACTCTTGCAACTGCTCGTTGACTTATATGGGGATTACCAGCCGCTTCAGAGTCTACAGTTGCGATATGTCGTTGTCTCACCTTTAGCTTGGTAAACTGTTCACATTCCCGGAAATTTCTTTGAAAACACCTAAAGGCAATGGACGGGGTATCTTTGTAGTTTTGACAAACCATTAATTGACATTTACCTGTCCAAAGGACTCTTAATGTAAAAAAAATATATTTTATAGCTAAAATGAAAGTTAACTATGCATTTCATGCACATCTGAGAGGCTTAGCCTACCTACTTATTACAAGATAAAATGATAACACTGTATATAATAATTAGTAGCATTCCAGAAAATTTTAAAAATGTATCCGAATTGTGACAGAAGCAAACATAAGCATTTTTATGCTTCTTTACTTTTCTAAATCACTAGATTCAATACATTGTGATTTTTTAAAGCTTATTTTGTACTATAAGTATTTTAAAGTCCATGAATTTATTAAAATAGAAAAGCAGATACTTAGTCAAGTTATAATCACCAATTAACAAATACTCGTTCGACATAGCAAATGCAGCTTTGACTGATTTGCGCTGAGATAGTTTCTGTGATTTTGTAAGTCCAAATTTTATTCCGAAGTAATCAAAAGTATGAAAATGTAACAAAATCCTCATCATCACATAATAGGTATCATTCTATCCCAACTTGTAAGGTGGTTCTACAGTTAAAAAAAAAACTTCAAACTATTTGATATTCTCTGTTAACGACAAAATGCCTCGACATAACGAACGTTGCTGCATTTTCGTAAACACAAAACATAAATTAAAAATACAATTTTTATAACACCAAAGTATTTAATTGACTTAGCATTGTTCTTTACTGTAGGTCACAAGCACTACCCATTGTTTTTGCGATCATGGCTACCTGATAATTGCACGTCGTAACAACAACCCAAAATTTGGGACAAGGATTTTAAGGCAAACGGTTGCCTCTACGCGTATAAACTAAGAGTATCTTATTTTTGTATTTTTTAATTCTCTTTCAGAGAATAACATAAAATTTTAAAACTTCTACTAATAACAAAGTTAGAGCCAAAATAAAATTTCAGTGGTAGGTTAAGTGCCTCTTGCGGTCAAGTCTGGTTAATGAAAATAATTCTGTGACTGTACTACATAATGGTAAGTATGTGTACCAATAAAAAGAAGAAATAAAAAATTGAACTTTAAGGCCCTATAACTTCTTAAGGAAGGACTTTCTGCCTAAGGTATATTAGTTTTAATCGGTTTATTTTTACCTAAAGAATCTATTACTAAACGCTGGCCCATTCTTTCTGAGAGACCCTGTATATACACGGTTTGCAATTCAATGGAAAATAAAAGAAACAAAATCTACTAAACTCCAAATTCAATAGTTTTTTTTTATGTATTAAGTACGCCCGAAGTACTTTTTTGTGAGGTAGGTATTGTTCATGTTATAAACCAAGTTTTGCAGAAGCTCCGATAAAAGTACTTGTTTCATTTGCACAATGGCATAATATGAATTGGAATACGAATATTTGAAAATTACTTCTATAGATGTGTAAAATTGCGCTACTTGAAACAGAAAGAAAATTGTAACGATTGCGAGTTACTAAAAGCCGTAGCGTAACAGAAAAACTACAAACTACTTTATCGCTACATAAATATTAGAATGCTACCTTGAACATACAATTATTGAATAATTTAACTTAGAATTAAAATTACTATCTAGAAAAAAAGCATCTTAAACAGTAATAGTACTATAATCCTATACATCCTGCATTTGTGTCTCTTAATTTTTTATTTGTTTGTAGTAGTGTCCGAGACTTACTAAGTTGTTTTCTTGTTACGTTACTAAAAACCTAGATCACAGTTTAACCTACTTGTAGTACTGGAAAAACTTGTCTTGCTGCTATACCACCTTCAACTAGATTTGCGTAAAAAGTATCAAAAACAGGCTGAAATAACCACTTAAATAAAAATCTTAAAAGAATAGCTTATAGCGTATCTTAGCTACATATTTAACCAACTACGTTACAATACAGCCAGCAATTATTTTAGAGCAACTTCCCAAGTTCGGTAATGTTATATAGAAAACGTATTGTATTAATTTTTATATATGTGATTATAACATTAATGGAAACATAATTTATTTTGTAATTTAACTGATTTGGGATTGGCTACACAACTTAATCTCTGGAACTGCCTAAAGAAACTGTACGGTATTATCCAACATTTTATTCCACGTCGATGTATGAAGCAAAGCTTTCGAAAAACGTTTATTTATGCGCTAAAGACTTAAAATTGTCGAAGCTAAAGATCAATCACTCTCCTATCTATATAATTATATCAGTTTTCTTGCTATATACGTTATACATGTATAGGGATGAAAAAGATTGCGGGACAGATCGAGGAAATTGTCTTTAAGCGCATTTCGTACAGTATTTCAACACAAAGTAAACCGTAAATATTAAATTCCGCTAAGGACAACCCGGAGACTTCTTTGCAAGAACCACATCACCTTTGTCCCTCTACAGAAATTTTGTCTACACTAAAGACAGTTTAGATCACACTCGAATGTAGATTACGAAAAGGGTATTTGCTTAGGATCTGCCCTACCTCCTTAAGGTCAACTGGCACGGTGACACGACATCAAAAGCTGGGCCTACAACACACACGCTTTTTCAGAAACGGTTTTGTTAATGTATGCGACTTAGTTTAACAGAACTGCAAATACGAATTAACTGGGATTTGGTTGTTACATGTGCTAACAAAATTGGTAGAAATGCCTGCTCTGTTTTAGTTAATTTACGGTTATTACTGCTACATGTACGGTAAATATATTTAATCATCTATAATATGATGATAATCTAATTATTCTACTAGCATTACTAATACTAGGTCTTCTACAACAAAGAAAAACATTGATAAAAATTTCCATGTTCGTGACGAAATACCACTACATCATGCTTTTGTCATTTCCGAATTCTCAAAGCATTTCACGAAGCGCTGATAAAGAAAACTATTAAAATTCAGGGTTGACAAAAATAGGAACCTCGTCGGGTAATTTTCCTCGGCAAAATATTTATGTGCTGTAAAATAATTACGGCGAAGGAAATATATTCGGTTTCCACTTTACCATAGGTGCCAGAGCTTACATAAAAATTCGAAATTAACATTGGTTTACATAAAATAAAGTTGCTGTCAAGGATTGCGGTCAACGGCGGCTGGAATATTACTTGTGTGGAAGCTTCAAAACAAACATTTGAAATACAAAAAAACAATTTATTTTTCATTGTCATGGACGTTTTTGCAATTCCAAATAACTAAAGACTTTCATATACTGCTAGCATTTTCTGAACATTTTGCGCCTTAGAAAACTTCATACTTCCTTCAAAGCTCATAAATCTTTTAAGACTGACGAAGGTAGCACGACATATCTACTTTCAACATGTCATAGAAGCCTGAGAATCCGCAGTACCTCAGGCAATTTTCCGGGCATCCCTAATACTATTACCCTTCAGAAACAGTTCTCAAACTTTTCTAAATAATATTATGTAAATAGCGTAAAAACCATTTCTAAATCTACAAGGGGACGTTGAAATGAAATTTTTAAACGTGTATTTTGCAAATGTAGCTTGATTTTATTTTATTAAATCGCATATTCTTTTAGAAAAGTAAAAAGTGAAAATCCGGTTTAGAATAATGTAATATATTATAGCACCTTCTCGCTTTGATATTAAAAAATAAACGCAAGGTATTTTGCTGAGCAGCTCGTTAACTCATATTAATTAGCTTTGAACGGCGAAGTGTTAAATTACGCATTTCCCGAGACTAAATTAAAGCCATACCGGTGAATATCCACTACGCAATATTATAATTGGTACCAATTTATGTGTCGGTTACAGAGGAATCATCATGGGGGAGGTGGATGGAGCCGCGTTCGGTAATCAAAATAATAATTTATGTGGAGAAAGTAGCAGAAAGAGCTGCAAAAAGAACCTTTTAGCCTACAAAACCTATAATTCGCCCAGCTCAATAACCCGTGAAGGACGAAACATAATACTTCAACTTTCCTAAAACTCCTTCGCTTTGAATCTCATTGATATTCAACAACATAAACTTCAAGAATAACAATAAAAATCGATGGTTGTCAAAATCGATTTCCATCAACGACGAAAGTTTTGCTCTGGTACAGACGACAGTTACAGCCTCGTTTCGAATTCGCTCCGACGGATGATAAGGAAGGAAGCAACCCCAAAAGTATCAAAAAGAGGCAGACTGCTAACGATATTAAAATTTAATTTATTCAGGACTTAAGGTATCCCTCAATTTGTTTTTGGGTTTGATAAAGATTGCGTTTCCAGATCTTACTTTGTCAACTGCACAAGCAGTCACGGATTACATTACAGTCCGTTAGGGACGCTTAGGATCATATTAAAACTTGTATTTAAATAATATGACAGACGATGTTTATCGTCCCGCTTCACCGAGGCTTTGCGGAAACAATTAGAAGAGAAGCTGTAGGAGATCGTGGTGCCATCTCAATAAAAACATATTTTTGTAAGCTGTCGGCGATACGTTGAAAGTAAGAGAACACACCGCAGAATAAATTTAAATTAATGAAGGATAAAACATTCTAAATAAACAAGAAAATTAAAAACATATATAATCATTTCTAAGCTTCAATTAAAGCAAAATGAAGCAATTTCCTGTACAAACAAACTCGTAATAGCATACCTACCCTAATGAACTTGAATCTACATCCTTCACAACATAAATCCTTAAAAATCCTTAATAGCATAGCTCAAGTGAAGGAGTAAAATGGGCAGAGTTCTTTCATAATTGTTCGCAGTTTTTCCGCACGATTTCTTAATGAACAAACAACGTGGGGCAGGGAGCAGTTTCAAAGTGCATACTAAGGGATAACCTAATAATATTAGGGGAGAGGACGTTACGACACTAATATACACTTGATTATGTCCAGAGTCCGGTGTGCGGCTTATAGGTGGTTAATCATACGTTATCGCTGTTAGTCATCAGCGCAGATGTCACTAACACCACATATATAGAGGACTCGTTAGCATCAATCACTAAATGCGATAACCACGCGCCGGGTTACGACCCCGGTTCACGGACGTTCGACCCTCGGGGGTGAGAATTAGACTGTGGGGCGATCGGCTGCGCCCGGGCCGAGCCCCCACCCCTGCGAATGCGGCGGCGCAGGATCGAGATTCAGGACCGCTAAGGGATACTTTCCATTTTGGCCACAATCAGGATCTAAGATTGTAAAAATATAAAGCAGCCCACGAGCAGCCCGAATGGAACACTCGAATTTGTCCAGTATTATGTTCAAATTGACCCGGAAGATTTCTTCTTTATAGTTTTGCATGGAATATATCGGGCCGTCTTTAAGGAGATAGAAATCTCTTTACCTCGAATGAGAAACCACCAGAAATGTTATTTCAGGACCGCAAGAGATGAAGAACATAATATATCGACGGTACATACTTAACACGTAGACAGGATACAGATATATGACCCCAAACTGTATTATGTAGCTACCAGTTACCAATAATTACATTAGCACAATGCTGACACATTTAGGATCAAAGCATAACGATCACTAAAACTATATAGGACGTTTTAGCAATTTACAGTTGTTTCAAGTATATTCTAACAACACGATTATATATTAGTGCGTAGATCTAGACGGTTTTGTTCAAAAATACCAGTGGAGACAGCGGTAGAAGAGTGGCCGAGGCGCTTAACTTTGAAGTTATTCTACCAAAGTCGCTCAGGTTCGAATCCTGAGCACTGCAGTTTTGCAAGATATTTGGAGTGTCTTAGTTGTAGTTGGGGCATAGGGTTGCTCAAAGGTGAGGCATGATAGATCCATTGTATAGAACGAAATGTGCTGAGTCGGGATAAGCCGAGTGGGATGGGAATTCCTTAAAAAGATACCACTTTTAGCGAATGGTCAAGGTAACCACCAAATATAGCGGTTGAGCATATTTCTCTCTCATGATATAATATTCATGTAAACGAACCCGTGCAAATACAAGACCATTAGAGGGCACCATCAATATAGCTTCGAACTTCCTGTCTTTAAAAGGACATCCACTCGCCTACGACATTTTAACATAATCCTTGATGTCGAGTGGACACAGAAGATAGGTTTAAAAATTTGACATAAACGTAAAACTAAAAATTGAGCGGAACATTCGTTCTAATTTGCCATATCTCATATTACTTTTATTTTTGCTTTAAAGAATTTGTTAGTTATAAGTGGAATTTTTTTAGTACACTTAAATTACTCCTATAAATACTCCAGTTTCCTATTAGATCACAATAGTCATAACCTATGAGCGCTTACGTTTTGCAAGCTTTAGTTAAAACTACAATTTTACCCCAAATAAACGTGGTAAACAAGTACGTATAGTTTTCTATAGCTCTCTATACTTACCCTCCACTTAAATTTAACGTTGAAGAATTCATTATTTATATTTGTGATTTTGTCGTTATTATTTGAATAGTCACAATCTACTAACAACGGTTGTACATAATTGGAAATATCCACTGCTGGAAGTGACGGAAGTTAAAGGATTAAAGAAGTAAAAACATTGAACACACAAAAGCTTCTATTGTCAAAAATTGCTAACGCAATTTTTAAAAATCGATTACAAATTCAGAAAAAATTTAATTAATTCTAACATATTAGATCATGAACCCCCTCCCCATTCTGAAGTTTATGTGTGTTGATGCAGATATAAAAAAATATAAATAACAACACAATCACAAATAAACCACTAAATTTTTCATTTACCAAATGTGGATAAATAAATCAATTTTTAATAACGTAATTTTTCTGCAAGTCCTGTAACATTGAGAGCTGCTATACTACTCAGTCTCATACTTCTATAATTTAATAAGCAAAAAAAATAACAGTTACAAACCTTTTCACTATTCAGGAGGACAGGAGGTAAAAAGTAACTTGTGGAGGTTTAAATATCAACAAGCGTAGTTTCAACATAATTCACTTAAATACTAGGCGATAAACGAAATGTAAGCACATCTAATTTTTAGGGGTTGGAAAGTTTACTTACTTTACTGGTTGACAAAGTTAGAGAGGTAGTTTTAAGGTCATTTGCGTAAGTATTCATGGAAAATTGATTCTTATACTGTGAGAGTTTGAACGTGTTTTATTTGTTAGGGATATTAAATATAAATAATATTTTATACATAAAATTTCACAAGCAGCAAGTAAATCATTGTATGAAGCCATTTTTTTTGTACAATAATACCAACTGTTTGGTGCTTGTAGGATAACATGCAAATAATGTTGTTAATTCATGGCACGTTAATACAAATCATGAATGTCAAGGTCATCCGTTTAACATACAATGGCTATCATTTTTGGTTGTAGGCTACTTTCACGCATACTCGTATGTATAACTGCTTGCCATAGGGACAGCAAAACTAACAAAAAATTTAGACAATCTGAAGCACTGGTTGCTGCTATGAGTGAAATTCATATTGCGTTGGCCTATTTTGTCACGAAATTGAAAAGCCACGCTTTACCAACTTTTGACAAATAATATTTTTATGTCTAAAGGTATTCATTTCCATGGGTGTCTACACGATAATAAGCCTTCTGACCTAAAATGCAGTGACATTTTCAAAACTTCAAAGGCAAACTGCAGCAACCAGTCAAATCATAAACAATGTTGTAAACCTAAGATGGTTCTGTGAAGTAGGTTTTGTCAAATATTTTAATATATTTCAAAATTATCGTTTCAGTTTTAGGTATTTTAGTCATACATAAGTATTTTCGTATTAATTAAAATGCTTTAAATCGACATAGAATTTGTCTCAATTAGATTTCCGAATTTTGAAGCAGTATAATAAGCCGAAATTTTCAAAAATCGTATTATTAGTTTCTAACCCAGAAGTTCAGAAAAAGGACGCTGGCTTTGAGGCTTTACACACGTTCCTGTTGCTATTGTGCAATAAAATAAACAAGCAAACTTTTTTTCCTAAAGTTTACCCTGAAACCAAATCTTACGTAGAAACTTAAGGCGGATATAACTCTACTTACAGTAAGTTCGTATTGCTTCTGGTGTAAGCACAGATAATACCAGCTTCTGGTTTACACAGTTGTCTAATAATTATTATACAATTAGACAATCAGTCAGCTTCTCGTAGTTGCTGTCTACTTGCCAGAGTGTTTATAATACACTTTTATTTTTATAAAAATTGCACAGTTATAAGTATTTTCTAATATTAACTTGTAATTTTACGCAATTTCTTCTAGAATTTTTTATGTATTGGCTATAAGAATGATCCAATTTTGATTCACACACGCACTTTCTACACTAAGTAGAAACAGTGTTTACGATTTGTAATCTTGATCATTATTTTAGAAGCATTTTTTTATGAACAATGTACGTATTCGTGAATAAGTAAAGACCATAGTTACCATTTACAACAATGTTCGGCAACTTCCAAATCAGCTTTTTTCGAAATCAATTACTATGAAAATAAGATTCTAAAAACCTAAATCCTGGAAAATTGGTCTTGACGTCTGGTCAGTGGTATAGAGGATTAAAACAGTCAATAGGTAATTTCTGAGATCTTGTAAGGCCTTACATATAAATATAGTTTTGACAATATTATACAGTGTTTCAAATCTAAAAGTGTGAAGGAGGGATTTACGGAGATTTACTTTCCACAACATTAGTATGAGAATGCATTGCTGCTTCTAACAATGTGTAATGTTTGGTCGACAGCTCAATTCACAGACCCCTCTCCTTCTGAGCTTAAGTCCTAGAAGCAAGCAAAATAAAAATCGTACGCCGCAACCCGTTACACATATCCGCAAACCCACTTTGGCGGGCGTGATAAGCTCTCCAGCCGCTGTGCTTCTACATTAAAATGGATGAAATGTAAGTAACAAATAATACTACGGATCAGGTGTGAAAATACCGAGAAGTACTACAAAGTCCTTGATACGTAGTTCTCAAAAACATAAGCTTTCGGATACATATTAATTTACAATATGCTGTAACAAATATTCCAACAACCACAGAGGTAAACTGGACACTACATCTATCTAGTTCATTTTCTATACCGTATCGTGCAAACAGACTCGTGGTAAGTAAAACGAAAATGTTATATTTAACTTTTGGAAAAACAAATATTTCATGAACACATACTTTTCTTACAGCGTTTCTGATTGAGCACATATGTTGCCAGTGTAACTTTAAATTAATTATTAATAAAATTTTATCGATTTGTTAATTATAATTTACTTCCGAATAACAAACATCTATTGACAATGTCAACAATGTATCATGACTTGACAGCATTATTAGCTAATTAATTTAAAAGCATGTTTGTTTGTGATAACTACCGTGATCGATTTTGAATCGTTGAAGAAGCAACGCCAATTGATTAATGATTTAGTTTTAAAGTAGATATAACATTATGTTAATTATTACACAGTGAATTACATCCATACTTGTGTAAGGTAAATAAGTGCTTAATTAATATCGGTTAACTTTCCGCTACGGATTCATTTGCACTTTCACTTCAATTACATTTGACTAAATTGGTAATGTGCGATTAGTCTACAGTAAATTATGTTATGAAAGTTCATATAAAACTTCCTTTAACAGGACAAATAGTACTATCGATTTAACTACAAACGCAGCAAGCAGGCCTGCAACAAATTCGAAAAACTTTGTGCGCTAAATGTATACAAATACCAAAGCCTTATTTTGAACAACGACCTCATATCCACTACTCGAGCCCGTTAGCTATGTCAGACACTCTGTCAACAGATTGGTCAAAAATAATATGTTACAATATAAATATATCCGAGAAGCAGTGTAACTGATCCATTTCCGCTGATGTTTGTTAGCTTTAATAAGTTGATAACATTGTTATTAGCATTTTCTACAAAATTGTTGCATTAAAATTGTTTTATATACTATAAACACCGAATAATGACATTTCTTTGTTGGCAAAACTGGCGTAATTACATGGTCATTATGGTTATAAACAATACCGCAAACATGTCACTGTCACAAACGGAATTGTGACACATAAACAACGGTATGCCCTAGTGTAGCTCAGAGGGGGAGGAGGGGGGTTCATTTTGTAAAATAGACCGCACTTAAATCTGATCAAATTCGGAATAAAGTCGTAATAAGTAAGGCCCCAACGGGAATATCACTAGATTCGACATGCTCAAGCTTCAGGGTACTTTGAAGGATAATCGGATGCTTTGCCTGATGGAACTTACCTTTTTACTCAACTGTTCCTAATAGAAATGTTAATTTACTAGCCCCGTAAACAAAGGGGCACAACAATCACTCTCACCTGTCCTTACAGCAATCTGCACATTACTTTTAACAGAGTAATAATACCTAAAAAAATACTGCAAAAAGGCCTTGTACAAGCACTATTTTCTTAGCTAAAGTTTTCGAAGAAAACATTCAAAATACAAACTAATTTCGGAAGGTTTCACAATCAACGGCGTGCATTGCGGGCACCCCCCCTCCCCCCCGGTAAACATGACTAACAAAGGTTTTGAAAATTAACCCCTTAGGCCCTTCATAGAGGTGTCAGTCTCTGGGTGTATGGGTGTAGTAGTGGAGTTCCTATAAGTAGCTTTCCTCAAAATCGAAATCACTTGCTTTTGGCAGATTCTTTAATATTGCGTCATACGACGAAATTTCCCAAATCGGTACTTTAAGTGATATTTTCGGAATTGGGAAACCGAATATTCCCCTTATTCGGACGTACCGTGATTGGTACCGCAGAAAGCGAAAGTAATTTATTACGTATTGGTAAATTACACTAATTCGGACGCCCAGGATGAATTTTAAATCTTCGTAACACTTAGGTCGAAACGTAGAGTCTGACTTCCGTCTTTTCCCCGCACGTAACAGTGTGAGGACTCGGATTAAAGCTGTGTTTGCAGAAAGCTAAATAAACGTCGCGCATACAGGGTATGTTCAATAAAAACGGCCGAACGTCACAAATAATTCGTTTTAATGCAATGCAAAGTAAAATTTAAAGAATTAAAAATCATTATTGATCATGAATTTACGAAATAGCCCTAATGTATTAGCAAAAATACGCCGTGTTGAGATGTTTGTTATACACTTTGCAGCCTAGTTATCCTTTTGCATAGAAAACTACATTGGACCAATATACGGGGTGTTAATGAATACATGTGACAAATTTATAAGGTATATAGGGGTATCAAAATACAACAACTTTTAATAAGGAACTCTTATCCGGAAACGCACCGTTGTCGAGCTAAGACTGGATTTAAGGGTAATGCTCATAATAGTCAAACACTACAAGTACTGCTCATAATAATTTTAATTATTTGTAAATCACTACAATAATTACTGAAAATGGCGACCACCAATTTCGATGCAAGCATTGCACGCCCAAAGCATATTTCGAATACTTGTTCAAGACGTTGTTTGTAGTTTTTGCGCAGCAATCAGAACACGTGCTAACAGATCTTCTTCAAACTCGACAGACGTTTCGTAAATCCGACTCTTCAAATGGCTCATAAAGAAATCTATGGTAGTTATGATTGGGGAGCGTTGCGACAACCGACGCTCCTGGTCCCCCTAGATCAATACATCTGTCAGAGAATACTTGGTTGATGTAGTTTCGGACGACAAGCGAAAAGCGTGTTGCCGCACCGTCATATTGCAGCTACATCTGTTGACGAATCCCGAATGGCACTTTTTTTCAACAATTCTGATAATACTTCTTGCAAGAGTTTGCGAGAGTTAAAAATGCCTTCTCTGTTGAAGGAAGCTTTATCATTAAAAACAAGAAGAGTGGAAATTTGGGCTGCAACAGACAACGTTGAAGACGATCAAGAAAAGTAAAAAAATATGTGCTGGAAAATCGGCTGGACTTAATGTTTGAACTTGTTGCAGATGATACAGGTACAGTTGTTGTTCGTGTAGAACTTGCCAGAAGCGTACATAATTAATACCCATATCATGTGCAATGGTTCGACTGCTACTGGATGAGTTTTACTTAATCCTATGAAGCATCTCTTCTTGAAATCTTACAGTTCGGTGATTTCTCTGAACTCCGCAGTGTTTCCTGTTGACTTCCAAACTTCCTGTATGCCGCATATGAGAAGGGGATTAGACGATTTGGAAATTGGGCTGCGTACAACTGGCGAGTATATCCACCATTACAACTTGGCCGTACGTTAACATTATGTTAGCGTAAAAGTAAGCTCATTCATGATACGTCTACAATTCACCGTTATAATAAACTAAATTAACGGACCACAACTAACTACGAAATAAAACCAAAACAATCTATACTCAACAAAAATATTAGTAACATTCGACTAACACTTATACAAAATTTCTAAACATTCAGGTGGATAACTATTCTTATAAGAACCTGCAGTTCGAAGACAGTGTGTTTCCGGATATCAGTTTCCTATTAAAAGTTGGTCTATTAAGAATCCCTTACAAACCCTATACATTTTTAGCACATATTCAGTAACACCCTGTATATGATTATAATCCGTATGAAATAAACAGCAAAAACGAGTTTCTAACAGTGTGAGATTTTGCGAAGCAAACGCCCAGACAAATGGAATGGATGCCGAATTAATATAAACATATAAATCGTTAAAGGTTATGGTATACCTTAAAAACAGATACAGTTAAAAATGCTATATATCAGTAATATGTTGGTTAGCTCAAATTGAGAGTTTCTCACGAATAAAGAAAATAGGAACATGTTAGGTTTCTCTGAATCTTATCAATATTTTCATTTGAAATTTGGTACACTACTTTCTCATATGTATACCTAGGGGATGACATAGTTTGATATTTTTTTATCATATTCTAATATTTTATTTTAATAAAAACGAGCAGCCGAAAGTAAGTTCGGTTAATATTTTTAGTATATACACAGTAAATTAAAACTGAATTACCCAAATGATTTCTAAATTTTTCATCTCCTACAGTGCAGTTTTCACATCATTCGATGCCCCACCAGCGCCATTTTATCAAGAAGAATCTGCAATAATCCAATTAGAAGATTCGCATTTTTTTAAATAATAGAACATTATCTGCTAAAATGATTTGACTGGTAGGGATGACTTCAGATCGGCAAGTAAAAATGGAAAGATCAGTTTTGTATTACACTAATCCTTTGGCATAACACGTAAAATTGTATATATCCGTAAATATTAACTTAGGTACCAAAAATAAATATACGAGATTGATTAACAAATATAATTGGTTGGTGAGCAAATGAAATACATTTAACATTATAAATACCTTCATGTATATAAGCAAATATTACTACGCATCCTAAAGAATTGTTTTTTATAATACATTGTGATAAATTTAGACTCGTTCGATGTCAATTTTAAAAGGATACTCGTACATTTTTATGATGTCTAAGAATTCGGTTTCTTTGTGGTAAATAATAAAGGGCAGACCATAACGCAGATAACTTCTTGCTTGGTTGGAAACACTGCCAAACTCGTATGTTGTTATAATCCTATGAAAAAAAAAAAAAAGAATTATGGTTAAATATTCTTATTTAAGAGCTTAAATATGTAAAGAAATACGTATAGAAGATACAATAAAATGCTTCGAGCTTAATTTTAAGATTAGCCCTGATATTTATGAAGTCACGAAGGAATTTACTGCATTATCGGAACAATTAGTAGAAATGTGTTTTGGACTATTGTGATGTACAAAGTGTGTTATAGAGGTTAATTTAGGACGTGTATAAAGTATTTATGAAATTAAAACTAGTTTGGAAAGTGGCGCCGATAACTTATGAACATTTTTAATTATTATTATTTACCTGTCAAAATTAGAATTTCAATTTGTATTTGTATCCTTTGAAAATTTCTTATGTAATTTGGCATCGTAGTTATGGAGATTTTGTCCGTTGTTATGGAGTCTTGTTGATAAAACAATTAATGAGAACATTTTTGTAAATTCGTCAGAGTACACGCTTTTCCCTTGCTCTTAAAAATAAAATTAAAAAATTAATTAATATTGTAATATAATAAAGTATTCGTTTGTGTGATTTTAAAAAACGAGGTTCATTGAAGATAGTGAAAGCTGGTTTTACTGACAAAGTTAATTTTTGAGTAATTGATCTTCTTCAAATGAGATTTGGTAGAACTGCGCACCGGAATTTGGGACGCTGCTTCGGAGGCTGTTAAACAGGTCAAGGACGGAAATAAGAAATATTTATACTTGTATGAAGAGATTACTCCAAAAGGTAATACAATTATTACGTACCTAGGCAGCAAGCACGAGATTACAGGAGCACAGAGGCCACAACTGAAAACAACATTTTAAAACTGCCGAATGTTACTTAGCCTTTTCTATAAGCATTTATAGGTTATAATACGCAGACCGGCTAAGTTGTTGTAGTGTAGTTCATGTATTTGCCCATTTACTCGTAGTTATCCAATACGTTATATGCAGATCCGACTACTGAGATTTTGAGTAATCATGTTCGAGAGCTAGTCCGTGGTGTTTATATTTTGTTTAATATTTGGCGGCAAAGTTTAAATTTGTCACTTGGCGCCCATTTATTTTCACAGTATTAAAGTTATCATTCAATTAATAAATATAATTGCTAGTTGCAAGAAAATTTAAAATTAATTTATTTTTGTTTCAATTTCCTCCTTACTCACCTTATTAATTAAATATTTATAACAATATATTTATCAACATTACAAAGAATAAAAATAATTTAAGCCTATTTTTTATTATTTTTACAGTTTAATCCTCTAGGAATCCGTGGATCCGCTAATTCGGGTAAGGCACATTCTTCAAAATTGTAATAAGTTTGGAGTTATTACATTTTCCCAGGAGTTTTGGTCTCGTTCTATTTTCTGGTACTCTACATCAGTTTCTTTCATTTATTGTCATACATAAATTTTTGTTGTTTTTGAGAGCTTGTTATGTGATTTTAAAATTTGCCGCTACACTTTAGTAATTCCGTAATTTATTTGCCGCTTCGTAGGAATGAATATCGCTGTTTTATTAGAGGTCTTATTTTGGGTTACTATTTTCGCTATTTTGTTTTGACTTGAAAATTTAGTTAACGTTATTTTAATTAAAAGGCTTATTTTGGGTTACCATTTCGGTATGTTGTTTTGTCTTTCGAAGTTCGAAATGTGTCAATAGTTCTTTGTGTGAAATCTGCAAGCTCCTGTTTTCTTCTGCGCTAGACCTTGAACGCTTTCTGGAAGTCGTGTGGTAAACAGATCCCTTCTGGAATTTCTTGCGTAAGATTTCGTAATGTGGCGCAATTTTGAGGGAAGAAATGCAGGTCCCCATTGCTTTTTGGGTTAGTCCATTTTTAGATCTTGAGGACTCCGGTTGTCCGTAAACTCGATCAATCGGCAATCGTAATGACGTAAAGTGCTGCAGGGGCGGCTCGGTTTTTTTGTGAGGGGTATCATTAATGTGTGTTCCGTTTCGCTGTGGTACCAAAGGGTATCTAACAGACCTTTCGGCGGATCAACTTCAAAACCCAGCTCCCGTTGCTCTGCGGCTTTTGTACCATCAAGGAGTCCCGTTTCCCGTATCAACTCGGCTCCGGAGAACGCGGTCTTCCTTCTCTTCGATTTGTTTCAACCCTGCATCTGTTTGTGCCTACAAAATTCAAGGTAAAGAAAAACTTCCAGTTTGGTGCTTGTGAAAAGTAACTTTCGGCTTGGCACGCGTATCTTGCAAAATTCAAACGTATTGACCTTTTTTTGTTATATTGATAAACATATTAAAAGTGACCTGAAGCCACTGTTCATTTTGTATTAATTTCATACAGACTCTCATTTTATGTTATTATGTCTGTAAACTTGCGCAACTGGGCTACGCAGTTATTGAAACCATTTAAATGTAGCGTTGGCACCAGCGGCGTAGAGTTCATAACGAACGTTCGAGATTTAATCTTTTAATGTTTGCATTAAAGGGTCCTTTGTTGTCTCCATTCTGTACTGTGTCTTAGTAATTCCATTATATGTGTGTTAAATTCCGCATGTCTTTTATTACTGTGTTCTGAATATTTATGTAAGGAAGGTAAAAGCACAAAAGAAAGGTGAGTTCGATTCCCGTAGCTGTTGGTCCTTGGCCTTTCACAAGAACCTTGTAACCAGCTGGATTTGAAAGATGGCGCCCACTTATTTCGACGCATCCTGTACACAACTTGAAGCATTTTCTCTATAAGCAATTTCAGCGAACCTCCCCCTACTCCTCTGAGCTAAGCCGTAGACCCTTTTTGTTACGAATCGTCGAAAGAGCTGGATTGGCCCCTAACAAATTTGGCGCCGTAACGTGAATCTTTTTTGGACCGTAACAAGCTAAACAATTTAAAGATCAAAATTTTTAAATTTTTTATTGAATAAAGACATTTGACCTCTAACCGCTCGTTGTTTGAGGTTATTCCGTCAGGGCTAGCAAATATTGCGATTTTACAATTCATAAACTTATCTCATCGCAAAAACACACCTGCAATTAAAATACACTTAAAGATGTAATCCATAAATCTCTAAACAAGCAAACCAATGATTTATTGCTCTGTGTAATGTTAGTAGCCTATGCACTTCATGTTCAAGATGCAATCTACTGACGCACCACCTATTTAAAAGACCCTGAAGTTATTATGTCTATCCACACTAGTTCCAACTGCCTAGTTTAGCAGTTAAACCATAATTTCATTTACAACAAATACTTTACAAAATTAACTTGTTGTTAGCAGCATTGAAAATGCATTTTCATCTAACAAACCAATGTTCACAATCCGTTTTTACGATCTGTAGACAAAATGTTCTTTAAGGATTCTAATATACCCTTTTCATTAGACTTTCCTTTCTTTGAGAAATTTTTGTTGTTATTCGGCGGAAAATGTAATAAAAATCCACTTGTTACAGGAAATATCTTTATACACATATACTTTTGCTTTTTCTTTGTGACATCAGATCAATAAGCGTATTTATGTTGATAGCAAACATGTCAAGAACATTTTTATTACTTTTAGTCCTGACTATTGCTACTACAACTTTATTATTAAATTTCCGTTGAACAAGGATGTATTTTCGTTTTTAATATAACAGCAACTGCTTCCTTTTAATACATATTTTAGAATTATTAAACGTACTAATATAAAACACAGTAAAAACAATACTAGGCTACTGTAAATTACATAGAAGTACATAAAAAATGTTTGCAGTAACATTTTCGGGTGATATAAAACTCTTGGAATTTAATTTTAATACGTTAGAGTAATTGTGATACACAGTATTTTATTAGTCAAAGCGTGCAAATACAATTATTGCAATGTCCACCAGACTGCTTCGCATCGAACGATAAGATACGAATTGGTGAGCACCACGCCGTTACCAATCGCATTGTTTTTTCTTTCGCTCACAACAAATTGCTATTCATTTCCAGACAACTCGGTAAGTATACGTACACAAAGTTTGATCTATGAACTTTGCACATAGTAGCCAAGTGTACCTACTAACTGCTCACCACAATGACTTCCATTCCACTATCGTGTAAGTAAAATTGGAACAGGTAATTTCTGACCTACCGAAAAACTGCAAAATTCGGTCACTTTCCAACCAAAAGCCCGACACATCTACAATCATTCTAAAACAGATAGCTTAAGCCTCAAGAAGTCGATTAACAATGAAATAAACACTTGAATCGCCGAAAGAGTTTGGAACGAAGACAACAAACATTGCATTTCCTTTCCAGCTTAATCGAAGTGGAAACTCTAATTAAATTAGTGTTTTAATTACGCGAAAGAAAGTATCAAAAGAGCTTTGTAGGTATTCCGAAAGAAAACGACAGCACAACCAAAATGTTTGATAGCGTCGTTTTTACGATTGTTTAAGGAAACCTTAAAGTGATTGCAGGAATTCAAGCGCAATGGGGGTTTCGTGCTTATTGCATCTCATTGCTGCATTGAATTGCACTCAGACTATGTATTGTTAAAATTGACAATAAATTCTGCGCACCCGATTAAGCTTTAGGACCAACTTCGAGAAGGGGAGTTCAAGTTAAGACTACAGAAATGAACTTCGTCATTATTTGTAGCTTAAACGCAAACCTCGGATAAACTACGGTCTCTCATAATTAACTTTAGTGGAACACAGGAATTGACAAGAAAATAATCCAATTTCCGACGAGGAATAAGGATACAAATTGAGATGAAAGCAATGCGAAGAAAACAAGAAAAACTCGACATTCCGAGTAACATTGGGTTGTAAACACTGTAAAAGTTAATTGTGTTTTTAAAATTAAATGATGCAACCGGCTACGCTGACAAACAGCAAAAAATTAATTTTAGTTTAAACAATTTGTACGTCAGCAACTTCAGGCTTACAAACCATTAAATTTCCAGGTCGTAAAATATGACCTGCGTTAAATATCCAATAAGTAATTAGAACTCTACCTCCCTCAATACGCGTTACTCATTATTTCTATTCTAAACGTAAAGTATTTAATCAAACGTACTGCACTTCCGAGTAAAATAAAGTGTTTCAATTGCATACAGCAGTCATTATATTAAATGAAAACAAGAAAATTGGTGCTTGTAAATAGATAGTTCATGCAGAGCGCCAAAGATCATAATCAACTTGCTACAACAGAGAATGGCGGTATGCTCTAATGTGGCGGAACAATGTTAAAATCTGGTCAAATTTTGTTT
The DNA here is from genome assembly GCA_014611495.1 of Limonius californicus. Classification (NCBI taxonomy): domain Eukaryota; kingdom Metazoa; phylum Arthropoda; class Insecta; order Coleoptera; family Elateridae; genus Limonius; species Limonius californicus. The sequence continues at coordinate 31,612 of JABXWE010003645.1, forward strand.
ATTAAAAAATTCAGCAACCTGCTGGCTACACATATCAAATTTCCGGGCCGTTAATTTCAGCCGCGGGGAAAAAAGTAAATTAAATTTTCAAGTACTTTCATCTCCTACTTCGGAAGATACTTCTACAATTATATCCGACGTTTCCAAACATGAAAGCCCTTTTGGTTTATTGGATTTATTAAATTTACTCACTCAATAGTATATTTTTTAAGCAATTCATTTGTAATTTATATGAAGGATTTAATTTTGAAAATATACGCCCTGATTAAAGTGTTGGTGTGCGTAAAATTAAAACAGCGCACACATTTTGTATTTTAAAGTTATAAAATATTCTGGAATGAGCCTGTAATGCCTAGTAGTGATTTTTGTAATTTTGACTCTCATTTTAAATAAAAGATAGTTCAAAATTATAGTAATATTTATTTACGGATATATGTTAATCGAACGATTTACAATACGATCTCTACTTTATGAATCCCACAACTTGAATACCCTGGCTAAATCAATGCTTATACTATACCCCTTAGGATGAAGCTTCCCTTAAAATGCATTAGAAATAATTATAATTTAATTATTTCGTATTAAAATAGTATTTTCCTCAATATATGATATTCCGTGACAATATTAACTTTACATCCTTCCACATATCATAGTCTTCGCGTTACTGAAAATCTTGCAATAACACACCTAAATGCGTTGATAATGTAAAGCGCTTATTCATATCTATTTGTACTTATTAAACCATTACCATTTTTCGAGAAGAATATCAGAATTCCGTTATACACCGTAACGTTGCATTACCAGAAGGCAATCGTACCATTCGAAAAATAACTTTCATCTACAACGCATCGTGGGAATCAGTTCCAATTACAGAACAATAAAAACTTACATAATTAGTTAGTAGTTAGGCATATATCAATATTACACATTGTTATGCTATCTGCATGTACAATTTTTGAGCCTTCGAGAGACAAGCTTCGAGAAACTGCTGCAGTAGGAGTATGTTCCTCACCGGAACACCAGGTAGGTACTGGACCACCAAGTGCTGGACCACCAGAAACAGTTATCACCCAAGAAAATATTGATTTGGTCCATGTTATGGTATTGCGTGATCGGAGAATTACTGTCTAATATATTGCTGCAAATGGTAATTTTATAGTTCCATATTACAAGCTTTCCATTTGAACGTTCAGACAAAAATATTATATTATATATTATATTTTCCAAACACCTACGTAACCAGCGACGCCGCTTACTCTACACCTTGTAGTACACAAAAAAAAGACAGTCGGCGACTGAAGGTCGTTTCTTGTTACATAAAAACGGTTCAGTCGCTTGAAATTTTGCAAGCTGACGCGAAAAAGGGGTTCTTTCTTCACAGCACAAAAAAACTTAATTCTTTACCTTGAATTTCGAACAACGAGACGGCGTCAGGCACAATGTCGTTAACCAGATGCGGGAAAAATCCGCAGGCACGCCCCTGAAGACTGGATGGAAAGGAGTCAACATCAAGGGTCCGAAACTTCGATGCGTTCGTCGCACCGACGATAACAGCAGAGGGACAGGAACTGGGCTCGATAATAATCAGCCAAAGGCGATCGGCAAATTCGCAATGAATTGCCTTTACAGGGATAAAATCCAGTGTGTTTCTATAAATCCGGAATTTGTCGATAGTTCTGTTTTCACCAGACGGTAAAACAGCGAAACGAAAATAACACAAGGGATACCTATCGAAAAACCCCAAGCCGCCCCTTACAGCACTTAATTTATTTACGGCCCCCCCGATTGATGGAATTTCGGACACCAGAATCTGGCGAAGATCTAAGGCCAACTGATGAACTAACGCGACTCAAACCTGCATTACCCCCAAAATATTGCAACATATTACGAAACAATTCTAGAACGAAATTAACACGTGCGTCCTCCGAGAGAAGCCTAAAAACATTTCTTAAATGCACTGTTTAACAAAGGAATTCTTGAAAATTATTTCTGATCGGCAAATCTAACCTACAAAAAGGGAAACCTCGAAACTGGCCTCGTCATAACTCAATCTTTAAAAACAACAAAATAACCAAAGCTGTTAACATAGAAATGGCAATTAAAATAACGTTTTTAATTTCTATGAAGTGGCAATTAAAGTACGACATTAATTCAAATGTAGCGGCAAATTTTAAAAGAACATTAACACGTGGACACACAATGTCGGGAGACTATTACGCAAAACTCATACCAAAAGTTTGTGAGGCTATAAAGCAAAAAAAAATGAAATATTGAAACGCGGCGTTCTGTTCCACCAAGACAACGCTCCTGCTCACAAGAGCTGGGTTTCTATGGCTTCTATCCACAATGCTGGATTTGAAATTTTAGAAGCAAATTAAAAGAACATCTTCGGGGAACTCATTTTGTGGACGACGAACAGGTGATGGCTATTGTGAATGAGTGGTTTGCAGTGCAGGACAAAGAATTTCTTTCTGAAGGTATTCTAGCTCTGCATAATCGTTACACTAAGTGTGTAAACCTTTCAGGGGATTATGTTGAGAAATAAATTTGTTTCAAATGTCTACACCAGTTGCTTCTAAATCAGGGACAATAAATGATGAACCACCCATATTTCCAATGGATCAAGAAATTATTCGAAATTTTAAGAAACATTTCAGAAAACTGCGAAAACAAGTGTCTCAACGCACACACATAATTTTATTAAATGATGACACAGAATAACTGAACCTATTCAAAGAAGTTATTAACATGCAGTTCTTAATGGAAGAAATTTAAAAAAATGATGTAAAACCACAAAAATACATTCATATGAACGAAAGGTTCTGCTGAAAGATACCACGATAATTGATTATCTTTTGGACGCAATATTAGATGACAACTGCCAGATAGAAATGAAAATTGAAAATAATGATCAAGCAGATAATGAAGTACCTGGACTAAGTAAAAATTAATTTGATTGCATAATTAATTTGTGCAAACTTTTTTAGTGTGTTTCATTGACGAATATTGAAGTAAAAAAAACAGTGTACCTACTGTTTTACTGATGTACTTAAGATGCTTACCGCGTTGTAACAATAGGCACAAAGAATAGAAAGAACCCTGATGCTAGAAAAACTGTTGTAATTGCGTACAATAAAGGAAAATTACACGCCACTTTAAAGAAAACGAAGGAACCAGTTTATGCTTATTTTAATTAATTAATTTACATATCTGTTTGTATGTATCAAAAATGTTATAGATTGGATGCAGCATCCGCACACTATTGTTAAGCTATTTAAGGACACCAATTATACCTCATATAAAGCACAATATCAATTTTTCTCTTTAAAACATTATAGCACCATTTTGCTACACAATGCAGCATTTTAATGCCACAAAGTTTTGGAAGAAAATTATATATTTAATCTTAACAAGAATAGGTTTAATTATAAACCTGTTTGGTGATGTGGGGCACCAGTTGTGTTGTGGTTTGGCATCACTAAGTAGTACAGCCGGTAGTGTGGAATGCTGAATCCATTCTCTATAACATCCTTGGCAAGTGTATACGTACTCTATTTGAATTTAAAGAAATCTTATTTTGCGGAGGTTTTATTCCGCTATAGACAGGTCATTGTATAACTTGGAAACCCATTTAAACCTGAACAATTCTTTAGACCCTCGTGATTCCACCTTAGGTAGAATTCACTGTATACTGATATAATGCCATTTAACAAGACGTTATCAAAAAATCGTATTAAAATTTGAACCACCATCATCTAATCATTTCAAGCCACCACACAAAAGACAGAAAATAACCTTCATATACTGAAACCAATTCCAAAATGTTAGATTCTAAATTAAAATTGCATATTATTACTGTATAGCTTGTGTAATGTTGGCCTCAAAAACGTGTATACGCATTTATCTTGTAAATATTGATGTCACCCTACTCAGCAATATCAAAGTATTTTTGATTATTAAATCAGAAAATTTGATACAATTAAACACGCCTGATCAGGGTAATTAAGTAAAAAAGCGGGTCATTGCTGGTGTCCGCGAAAGGCAAAGCAGAACTAATAAATAGATAGTTAAGGGTGAGGAAGGGCTCTTAGACGTACAGTGCAACAAGAGAGTGTTCTTATACAAATGGCCTAAGAACGGCGAAACACCAAAAAGTGTTACAGTATAATATTTTAGCGAATGTTGCTATAGGGAATGTCGTCGTCGTCTACTTCAAGGATTAGGTCTTGTGGCCTGTTCTGGTTCAATGTTCCATCGCTTTCGAGGTCTTCCTACATCTCGGGTTCCTCTTGGGTTGTACTGTATTGCTAATTGTGAGAGTCTTTCTGGGCTCATTCTGTCTGCATGTTTCTTCCATCTTGTCTTGTAATTGATTATTTGGTTTGGTATTGGTTGTACTTGTAGCTCGCTTCTGATGTGTTCGTTAGTATATCTATCTATCCGGCTACATCCTTTGACTCCTCTTAGGTACCTCATCTCTGAGGACTGAATTTTCCAATGGTCCCTTGTTGTCATTGTCCAGGTTTCACTGCCATATAGTAATGTGGGGACCGCCATTACTTTGTAAAATTTTACCTGTGTCTCCTTTCTTGTTTTGTTTCTTAATGGTCTTCTTATAGTACCGTTCTGAAATTTGTCTATTTTTTGTGGATGTCTTGGTCGTAATTATATGAAACATCGCAGCCTAGATATCTGAAATTTTGTATTTGTTGTAGATTGGTGTTGTTAATAATAATTTTAGATCTTATGGGTTGTTTTCCTCGAAAGGCCATTATTTTTGTTTTAGATGTTGATATTTGGCAGTTGTAATCTTTTGATATGTTATTTAATCTGTAAATTGCTGGTTGTAAATTGTCTTCTGAATTTGCTATTATAGCCTGGTCATCTACGAACAGTATTGTGTTGACATATGTATTTGTATTTATTTGGATTCCCTTTGGTGCATCTTGTTTCCATTTCTTTATCATGTCGTTAATGTAGATATTAAATAGAGTGGGTGATCAGCCACATCCTTGTCTTACACGTTGATTTGTATATGTCAGGCGTCTGCCATCGTCATTGTTTTCTAGAATGATTTTGGTGTTGCAATGAAGCCTTTTTATTGCTTTTATCAAATAAAATGAAAATCCATTTTTTTCTAAAATTTACCACAGTTTTGTTTTTGTGACCCTGTCGAATGCTTTAGTGAAATCAACAAATGCTATATGTGTTTCTAAATTACGTTCTCTACGTTTTTCTGTGATCTGCTTCAAGGTGAGGACAGCATTTATACAGGATCGTCTTTGCAAAAACCGTTCTGCTCTTCCTCTAGGATCACTTCGGCTATTGATTCAGTTCTCGCTGTTATAATTTTCGTATATAACTTGTATCCTGAATTTAGTATATAGGCTATAGGGAATGTATAGCATAGAAACAAAGTAAGTTCAATTATATTTTATATAATGGTTGCTGTTTTCGGGTGATCCCAGCGACAAGGACAGAAAGTTCCTTGTCGTTTTACGACTTAAGCGTTACAAACGGTGGAGTCCTAGACAACTCACAACTTAAGCATGACAATATCTTGAAAAGTGCTACGTAATTTAGCAAATTGTATTATACATTAATCACTGTCACGTTAGGCACTAGTAATTCTTCCAGATTAACTACACTAAAAAATGTCTTCCACATTAAAATTAGAGAATAACCTTAATGCTAAAAACTTAATATGTATTTACCAAGCACCGCCTATAACACCCCTGCTTCCTCCAAGCTGTATGTATAAAGACTCAATTTTAATACACAACATGTTCTCATGCTTGGAGTTGCGAAAACAGCTCGAGCGAATTAAACATATGAAAGCAGAGAATGAATTTAAAATTTTTAAACACGCACGGTTAAAATTTATGTATGTACGACACGAACCTGACAAAACAAACGCGGAATAAAGTAAAAAATATTTCCTTCTTAGAATGAATTTGACGTACTCATGAAACAAACATGGAAAGTTTAGTAGGGCGCACGTATTAATTAAACAGTGACAAGAAACATTTTCTGCACGCTTCTGAGCAGAGTAATGTCATGGAATAAATATAATAATAATATTCATTGATAAAATCTGATACTTCAGCAGTTCATGCGAAATTCCAAACATTTTAAGAAAAAATTTGATTTTCTGCGGTTAAATAACACACTTTATATTCTCTTGACATTTGTAAAGCTGAAATAGCAGGAATAATCAACAATTCTGGGCTTTTATGGAGGTTCATGTATGTACGACCAAAACGCAAGACGTCGATATGTTTCATTTGCAGGACGTGCCTGAAAAACTTACTGCCTTTTATCCTAAATTATTTGTAGGGAAAGCGAAAAGGGTAAGTAAGAGCATCAAATATTTATAAAGTGTGTAAATCTGAAATCAGTAGAAGTAACACAGGCGCTTAAACTACTGCGGCCAGACTGTAAAACAGAGGTCAAAGTATACATAATAAAGCTCCGTATTCCTGTGTGGTAGTTCCCTTCTTCAATGGCCATTTTTTTACTTTGACATATTCCGTCCTATATTCATAAATAAAGGTACTCGACCAAACCTCAAGATCATGTTATACTTTACCTATTCACTCAAGCTTATCGCTTAATATAATAATTTCAACTTTCGTCGGAATTAATACCAATATTATCCACCTCGGATCTCGGAAGCTGTGCTTTATCTATTTGCACAAGTTCAGTAAATTTTAAGTAAAACTTTCGCAACTTTAAATGAAGTTCAACCGCTGTATAACTAGAAGATATTTTCATCTTGCATACTTGCAGCTTAAAAAGACCAATTTTTTCTCGTTTCATTGTCCGTTATTAAAACCGTCGATTGCAGCACGAGCAAACTGGGGAAGATACCAATTTTAAAAACCCTAAAAGAAAGTGGCATTTAGCGCGTCGATAATTCGCTATCACTCGGTAATAAATCGAACTTTACGTTAATTTGTTTGCTCCTGGAGATAGCAGGTGTTCTGGTTAGCGCTGTAAAGTTCGATTAAGGGTACAGTTTCAGGAAGATTGTAAGGAAGACTGATAACTAGCGCTGTAACGTCTAAGAAGTCAATATACGCGAAAGGAAGTAAAAAGAGAATTGAAACGGAAATTGGGTGCTACGTGTGTTGCTATCGTTCAGTCATACGACTCGGTGGACGCTATCTCTTGTGATATGCTCCACTAAACCTTTTAAACGACAACTGCATGAAACGATGGTATTCCTAGAATAGCTGACAATTAACTTCATTTCATATTCGCATTGTTGAAACCAACTAGAGCGGCGGGAATATACGGATTACCTTAACTTTACTTCTCGTAAGAATTTACTAGACAACGGTTTCATTACTAAGGGATACCTCTGGAATTTTTAAATCATATCTATTGCTTTATATTACACATGCTTATGGATATTTATTTAAGCAGCGTTTATTCACGCTATTATGCCAAATCATCTGTCTGGGTTCTTATCCACATCGACGACTTACTAAAAAAATAATAAAACTTTTCCTGTAACTTTAAAGATATAGTCGGAATTATGTAAAACGTATGTTAGGAACCACAATATTACAATAACCACACATGCAGTAAATAAATTTGTAAACCTTGTGGAAAAACTTGCTGTTTCCCATTTAAACACAATATAACACATCTACAATTTTTAAAAGCAGTTTACAAAAGCTCGGGTGTTTTTATATTGGATTCTTCAAAAACAGTATTTTTAATTAGCCTGTGGCATATGTAGAGTTGTTTAAAAAATGTATTATTTAAATAAGTCAACGAAAAAAAGCAATCTGTTGCATAGTTGAACGTGTGGACGCCGGTCAAACGATATTTGTAATGCAGAACAATCCGCGCTGGACAGAATTCTGATGGGTGGACCAATCTACTGGTGTATACACCCGATTGTGTTTCAGAAGGCACGTAAAGCCGCCGGTTCCGGTTGTCATAAAAACATCTTTGACAATCGTAAACTGTCTAGTGGCGCTTCTCTTATCCGTTCGACGTGTTGCATGCATGCAAGGAGGGCTCACGGAAATCCTAATTGTATGTAATCAACAGGCCATCGATCTCTACATAGAAGAAGAAGAAGAAGAGAGAATGCTAAATACCTCGTAATAATATATTGCTGATGACAATAGATGCTTACTATCAACTTCTGGATGAAGTTGAAGATGCAAAATCTGCCACGATAAAAATATCTTTACAATATCGTAGATTGAAACTTAGAATGCCTTTGAAATTGTAGGTAATTAACATGCTAAATGCCTGTACGCATAAGAAGAAGAACAAAAAACAGATCTATACAAATGAGATCATCATCATATGATTTTGCTGTCCACAAGGGTTTTTGTATAAACCTTAGCAAAAACTCAATTTTTGTTTTAGCTCTATGATACCTTGCATTATCTCGTTACTGTAGTCCTAGCTCTAAGTCGCACTGGTGACTTCCCGAAATTTTTAATATCGTTGCAAATGTAGCAACCCTGTGTTTATGAGAAGATGGAATTCGATATCAACCAGTTCTAAAGGGTGGCGTTTAAGCAAAAACTAATTAGACATCCAAAATCCTGATTTAAAGACGAATCTTTTAAGACCAAACATGACCTATCTAATACAAAATTTGTATTAGATAGGTCATGTTTTGTATTTAATACAAAACTAATAGTTGACAACAAAATCTATAAATTATAAATAAACAATTAAATCTACTATGAAACATTATGAAAACACACTTAAAATATTCTAACATAACCATACTATCGTTTATAAAACATTTTACCAGCATCTAAACACTTAAATATAGGAAAATTTCGAAATTTCATAACGTACATGACCTTTTGACATATAAACATAAGCAATTCAATTATTAAGGTATTGTTCCTTACAAATTTCACATGAAAAGATGCCCTGTCTAATTAATAAAAAGGCATTTGAGCTCATAATTCCCTAAGGAATAGAAATAACTTAGAAATGTGCACACATATAAACGAAATTGTCAAAATATGTTACAATAACACATAAATAAACAAATACAGCATTTTTCCTATGGGAAATACGACGAAAATAATCCACATCACTTGTACAACAAGTTTACATACAAATATAGAATCTAAGCATACTTTCCGTGTAATTTTACAATTTCTATTATAGTCGATGACATTTATAAAGACAACAGATGAACTCCTTTCAAAATAATGCATGGGAACTACTCATTTTCATATAGGAAAGCTTCCTATAAATTTAATACTTTATAATTAATTAGAATTAAGTCCATTTTATTAAGTGTAAAACAGCAATATATTATGTATATACGGCAACATCATCAGTTTCTTTCCAGAAGAAATGTATACGGTTATATCAAAGAACAACATACTCTTTGGTTGTATGTTGTATGATTTTAAGAAAATTTAATAACAAAGACATATGTTAGTATAAGCAATACGTATACAAGGAATTTCGATCTTCCGAGGATTTCTTTGTGTTAGCATTATAAAATCTTATATAAAGCAGTTTTCACGGTTTCTCTTATAAGAGATCTATAAGAAGTTATTACTAATTTTACTGAAATCAAGTGAATTATGACAACTTAGAGGAAGATAGTTAAAAGCAAAGGTATCTGTTATTTAACATTTTTGTAATCAGTGGTATTTGTTCGCAAACCATAAAACATAAATACGAATGTTATAATCTTGTTCTAAATGTTAATAGAATTTCTTATACGATATTTTTACTTGTCAAAGCTGATTTTTTGGTTAAATTGTCTATTACCGTAATTCTTGTCGAATACATTAGTAAATCTTCTTCAATGTCAATAATAAAATTATGCTTTTAACAATCAAGATCCGCAACTAAGAATACATGAAGGTTTCAAAATTTGTCTGCTCAATTACCAAAAAATACAGGAAAACATGTAGACTAAACAATAAATACGACGCAAATATATGGTTGCAAAAAGTGAAAAATAATTTTTAATTTATCCTAGGCAATTCTCTATTTTCGTTTGTTATTGGAGCTTTTACACGCCTCGTTCCCCCGCTTGGAGTCGAGGTAGTTTGAGTCAAGGCTAAGTTCTGGTTTGTGTTGTGCACAACAGGGCTCACCGCGGGTTACAGTGTTAGTGCGTAACTGCCTGGTCTACCGTGCATGTGTATGTGTCGTTGTGGAGTCTTCATAATCCTCAAGTTCTCCTATAACATGAGGAGTGCCATTAATTTGATCTCCAACAGCAAATGGAGACCGGGACCCAGTACCAACCGCAAAAGGGGTTAGAAGAAAAAGTTTCTGATTAGAACTGCGAAGCGTTCGGATTATTGCATCCAAAACCTGACTCTCTTTGCACTAAGCCACCCAAGTCCCTCCATTTTAGTTTATAGGAAGTAGGGACCGCGGTGGTCGAGTGCGAGAACGCATTGGCCACTCGAGGTCACACTAAATGCAGTTGCTCCGTTGAGGCGATCGAATCCCGACTGGGGCAACCGCATTTGGTTAGTTAAGTTTAGGGTGCATGTTGCATGAATGTTTAGTATGTAAGGGACGCCCGCACCCCCTGAAGTAATGCGAAAGCGGTTCCGGGGGGGAACGGTAGTATGAATGTGTGAAAAAAAAAGTTTATAGGAAGTAATATAAAAAACAGAAGCATACGTAAAAGAAATGTGGCATGAGAAGTGGCTATGTAATAAACGGGAGTTATGTATTTAGAATTCCCTGAATGGGTAATAGATAAAGTATATTATATTACGCTTCGTTTGAGCGTCATAGGAGTTGTAATTAAGATTAGTTTTAAGTTAAGTTCTCAGTTCTGTTCTGAGATCCTCCTCATAAACATAGCTCCGACATAATTGTACTTTTTAAAATAAATCTTGTTTTTAAAAAGCCTTTTTGTCGTTAACAAAATAAAACTCGGGAGCACCATTTTCATGCTAGTCTTGCGTATTTACAAATAAACTTGTACCAGCAAAATAATATCATTAAGAACACTCAATGTATATTGCGATCGTATATTTAGCGACGAAGTAAGAAGAATATTATAATTTACCAGCATTAGAAACATGTCACACTGTCTACCAGAAAAACAATATTACCTGAACGTCGACACAACAAAGAATTCAAGAACAAAATCTACAATTTCATGATTTCCTAATTTATGGAAATAAAATAATTATATGGAAGACCTCTTAGCTAAAAACCTATTTGAACCGCCGATGATAAAATGTACATACAACAAATATGCCACAAGAAATTAGAAAGGGAGAACTCGATAAAAGGTTGTATCAGATGGGAAAAGTTACTTGTAAAAGAACAACAATTATGTTCTCGCTTTTGTAAAGGAGATACTACTAGAAAGTATTTAGAAAGTTCTCAACATTCTTAAAATTCATACGAAGACTGGTTAAAATATAAAACAAAAAATCCATTGCTGGAAGTTCATTCACAACTGTATTTTGATATTTTAATTTTATTTGCAAGATATTCGTTTTCATACTTAAAAAGTGCAGCATAAAGGAACTCCGAAATTACAACAAAAATAGCTATGACGAACATCAAGGCTGCAGTCAATGTTTGCCAATAATTCATGAAATATGTATTTCCTCCATTAATAGATGAATCTTTCCAACATACTAAACTAGCTTGTATTAGCTGGACACATGAAAACATATGACCGATTCAAACTTGACGACATCTTTAACATACTGCAAGCAAATTCAATCCCATTAATGGGATTTATAAAAGAGATAAACTACTGCTTAGAAGGAAGCATAAAAATCAATGGTGATATATGAAAAGTTCTGGCAGATTTCAGAATAAGGCTTGAACCTCGACCGTAGAGTTTGTAATGGTTTAAAATCATTGATGCTGTAGAAGCTATCCCAAGTTACAGATTACGAGATACCAATATGTTATTCAAAATATTACAATATGTTCGCCCCTTCTTCTTTTTCTTATTCCTTTATTTAATTATCAAGTCTGCTTTTCTTCGCACGGTTTAGAAAGAGTTTTCCGAGACTGTTCAATTTTTGAGGTTGCCTTCTGCCCAATGGTTTTGAGATGTCTTGCTGTTTTTATTAAATGGATATTATTTGTGCTTCCAACGCGTTCGCGCCAACTCCTTTCTTCAATAAATTTTCCTAAATCGGTTTCCCTATATTCCGCTCTTATTCCATCCTTTCTAACTATATCTATTTTCGTTCTTCCGACTAATGATAATATCATATTCATTTCTGTTATTTTTAATACCCGTTTCGTTTTATTAGTGTCTGAACGTGGCTATTCTCTGCATGTTAATAGGGCCTTTCAATAAAAACTGACAGTTTTAAACATGTCGCCATTGTGCACAGAAGTCATCATCGTCATCATCATCTGACATGGAGCCGACTCGAGGGTCAATCCTGGATACGCCAGGCCCACCCCATGCCAGTAGGTGGGTAGGAATTTACGGGGTAGGGTGGGATCGGGTGGGATATTGCACAACGTTAGCATGTCTGCAATGCATACCGCAAGACACCGCTGCTGCAACACCAGGTAGTTAGTAAGCTACGCATCAATGGGTGTTGAGTACGTAGCCGAGACCGTTATGCCATTATGCGTTTGAGCCTAATAAACTTTGGTTTCAAAGTTTCACATCGTTCTTATGTCATATCATTCTATTGTTCTAAGGTTACTATTTGGACATCTCTTAGTTTCCTAATAACTAATAACCTACTTAATATTTACTCCCAAACTTATTTTTACTGTCCGTTATGCAATTATACATTTGACCCTAATAAACTTTGGTATCAAAGTCTCACATTGTTCTTATTTCTCACCTATCTATTGTTCTAAGGTTACTGATTGCACATCTCCTGGTTTCCTAATGACTAAGAACCTATTGAATATTTACTCCCAAACTTATTTAAACTGCCCGTTATGCGATTATGCATTTGGCCCCAATAAACTTTGGTGTCGAAAGGTGACAGTGTTCGTATTTCACATCTATGTAGTTTTCTAAGGTTACTGAAGGTTCACATTATTCTTATTTCACCTCAACCTACTTAAAATTGACTCCCAAACGTATTGAAACTGTCCGTTATGCGATTATGCATTTGACTCTAATAAACTTTGGTATCAAAGATTCACATTGTTCGTATCTCTTATCTATCTATTGTTTTAAGGTAACAGATTGCCCCTATCTTGCTTTCCTAATAACTAATTAACTACTTAATATTTACCGCACTGATTACCACTGTTTTGCCACTTAGTTGGAAGTTCGATTCTGGATAGTACTTCCTTCGTATCCTTAACCTTCCCCTCTGCAGTTGGCTGCTAGATATCTATCGTTCTCTTTCCCACTGGTACTTATTTCGTTCCTTCTCCTTTGTTTTTCCTTGCCTCGCCCTCTTACTGCTTCTTTTTCTTCGGTATCCTAGTCTTCTTCAGTCGATTTTTGATCGGATTCTTCAATCAGTGCGTATACTCTTCTTAGCTCTCTTCGGATACCTCTTTTCTTCGTGCCCAGTTCTCCCATGTCTCTTTAGGTATGCCGGTGTTTCTATGTCCCTCTCCAATGATGTATTCCACGTTTAGCATGGTCTTCTGATATTCTTTTCTTCTGTTTGTATGACATAAGCTTGCTGTAGGGGATGGTTGGCCGGTCTTCTTAGAATATGTGCCCCGTATTTACTTCTTGATGTAGTGACATATCCGACTCCCATCACATAAACAATTTAATACAAATCCTAGCAACCTTGTTACATGCAAAATGTTTATACCTATATATTTTTGTACCAATATTTTTACGTTTGTTAAATATACAGTGCTTCCCAAAAGTAACGGATAAATTCTATAAAATCGTTGAGAAAAATATTTCATAAAAATACTCGGACACGTCGATTTTTATTTTTAAATTATCATTTAGAGATGTAATTTTCAACCCCCCACCCCTCAACCCCTAAGCCCTAGCAACTCCAACTTTAAAATTTCAAATAGCAAAGTACCCCTTATGATACCTCATCTGATAGCTTTCTTTATGCCGAATACAACGAAAAAAAGCTTTTCAAAATCAGTTGATAAATAACGGAAATATTTACCAAAATGTATTCAAATGAAAGTGCCATTATTCGAGCAGGCGTTGATACGATTGTAGCAATAAGTGATAAAAACAATTGAAATTTATCGTTCTCAGTACGTTTTAATACGTTTATATAGTATTTTTAAGTTTGAATAAAAAAAAATTCTTTTTATGAGAAAAAAAATTTTTTTTAAGAAAAAAAATTTTTTTTTTCTTAATTTCTCAAAACATGTCGCAATGTTTACAGGACGTACTGAGAACATAAACTTCAATTGTTTTTACCACACATTGCTAAAACCGTATCAACGCCTGCTCGAATATTGGCACTTTCATTTGAATACATTTTGGTAAATATCTCCGTTATTTATTAACCGATTTTGAAAAACTTTTTTTGTTGTATTCAGCATAAAGAAAGCTATCAGATGAGGTATCATATGGGGTACTTTGCTATTTGAAATTTTAAAGTTGGAGTTGCTAGGGCTTAGGGGTTGAGGGGTGGGGGGTTGAAAATTACATCTCTAAATGACAATTTAAAAATAAAAATCGACGTGTCCGAGTATTTTTATGAAATATTTTTCTCAACGATTTTATAGAATTTATCCGTTACTTTTGGGAAGCACTGTATATCCAACGCCCAGCACATCCATAGTAACATTTTTACATGTAAAATGTTTATAGGTACCTAAAATGTTTTGTAATAATAAAATTTTTATTTTTAAACTAAAATGGAAGTCTTTGTAGGCCTTCCCCACATCAAAATTCAATAGGTACCAATCCTAGGCACATTTTAACGTGCAAGCTGTTTATTCCTAAAAATGTTGAGTACGCAATATATTTTAAATTTTTAAACTGGTATAGAGGTTCTGTCAAAAAATTATTTACGTTTATTAAGTATATATCCGACGCCCAGCACATCAAAGCTTTACAAATCCTAGTAACATTTTTTCTTGTAAAATGTTTATGCCTAAAAATGTTTTGTAACAATAAAATTTTTATTTTATTTAAAATGGAAGTTTTTGTAGGCCTTTCCCACATCAAAAATGTGCGACTCCCATCACATCCAAAATGTAAAACAAATCCTAGGAACATTTCAACGTGCAAGCGTTACACGTTTTGTTAAATACATATTAGTAACACGTTTCTGGTGGTTTTTTAGCTTCAGTATATAGAAAGGAAATACACATTTTATTACATATAACGTGGCAAGAGAGGGCATGTTTTTTCTATTTCTCATTTGTCAAACCGAAACAATCTCAAGATTTCACAATGAAAAAATGTTGTTTTTGTAATTTAGCAACATTATCTCTCATATTCTCCTATATCCGAGGCGTGAGAATTTAATTCTTAGACTAGCAAAACGAAAAGAAGCATATTTTAAAAACACGATAAATATTTTATATTTATTCAAAGTAATCTTCAGCTACTTTCATCATCATCATCATTATCCGACTTGGAGCCTACTCTATACCCGAATTTGCACACTGAAATAAATTGCAATATCTTAAATTAACTTAAAAATTTAAAATTTAAGATTAAATTCGTTTATTCCTCAATTTTAAATTTTTGGCGCTTTTTCCTCCCTTGTTAAATTGTCCGCTCACCGCTTTCTAGCCCTTCAGTCAAATAGTAAACGCGACTATTTTATTCCCCTCAGGAGTGGGCCCTTTGATTGAAGCTATGCTGGACTAACTGAAGCCGCCAAGAAAAATTTTCCTGGCAGTTGACCCCAATTTATTCTCGAGTTTTTATGACCGTATACCAGGAATTTCAGTTTTTGGTTGTCTCGGGTTGCAATATTTACTACCTGCTCCCTACGCTTGTCGTTTGTACCCGAAAAGTGTCCCTAGCTGCGCCCCTGTTTGCCTCGCTTTGCATTCATTTGCTACTGAATATTATTTTATTTTATTGACTACAAATCCTACCAACACCTACAAAAGCTACAAACAAACAAACAAAGACTACTTAAGCTTTTAACGACTTATCTATTTCTGTATTGCCTGTGTTACCCCTCTTTCACCTCCGTCCTGTTGGTTCCCTTGTCGGTCGCGGATCTTTCACCTGTGATCGATGTTCAGGTAGATCCTCCGTCCTATCTCCCTGGACTCGTACCCGCACTTGAATTGCACATACCAGACCATGAAAGTTTGCACCCAAAAAGTTCTTTTTTTTTAAAGGCTTGCTAAGAAAGCTCGGGAGCGCCGAAAATACGTCTGTATTCCAGCGCGTCCCCAACGCGATTCCGCCATTGTGCACGGAAGTGTCTTTAAAATTTTATATTTGACATTTGTAGTATAGAAACACACGAAACTAGTCATGAAACGCTATACAGTATAACAAAGCATACAACTCGTGAGAATATGGTATAGAAAGAATATCATGCAGCGAAATTTATATTCTATTTTTGGGGAGCTGAAATTCATCCAGTGGTTTACGAGTAACTCATGATTCTTGAAAAAGTTACTGATTGGTGTAGTTTCTGGGCAGGAGATGTCATCAGACTATACTTGGTGACGGTGTATAGCAACAGTTTGCTACAAATTGGACGGAAACACTTGGACAGTATATGGTTTCAGCAAAATGGGCCCCTTACCGCACTGCATAGAAAACACGGGAGTTGGTCGTGATATTTCCCTTTTTCATGCCGGCAAGTGGCCCCCGCGTTCTAACACCGTTGTACTTTTTCCTTTGGACTTCTCTTATAAGTAAAGTCTACACGAATAAGCCTGCAATGATCCCTGAGCCTTAATACAATATTGGCGCCGATTGGTGTGCAAAAGTCATGGAAATCATGCCTATTTGAACAATATAATATTCCATACTAAATTCTTATGTATCAGTTCTACAGCAAAATAAAAAATCTGAAATATTCCCGCTATTTTACGTTTCATCCTAAAGAGTAAACAATCAAACAGCTTTTTGTGCATTGTAAGTTACACAAAGCAGTACCTCCTTATCAAAGGAAAGATATAACTCCTCATTCCCTACCTACTCTTCATTCTACTAATTATCAATGTAAAAAATATTTAAGCAGGCTAAATTAAAATTGATTAATTACGTATCAATTATCACATACTATTATATCTCGAACGATATAAAACATAAAAAGGAAAATCTATTTAGAAAAATATCAATGCTACACGTGCATATTCTATATGCTATAGATTGCTCGAACTAAAAATAACCTATTCAGTAATTTTATCAGAAAATGAGGCTTTTGGTAGCGAAATTCATTTTGCAGGCTATCATATTCACATATCCTCTGAGAGGACTTATCGAGATGATTCTTTGCATAGAACAGAGCAGACTAGATCTTACGAAAGCAAACAGTGTCCGACCTCTCGGTATCAGCGCATTGAAAGCGCTTTACATGCGATAACACGATGACATAATAGCTATTCCCCAGGACACGTATTATGCTGCAGTGTATGCAAGCCGTACTCGCTGAATTTCCCTGATTTAGAAAGTACAGGAACCAAAAAACTTTACAATAAGAAAACGATCTAAAATCTGCTGGTACTTAATATCACTTCCTATATTATGAATATTTTAAGTAAGCCAATGTAGAGAAACACGCAAACTATAGTCTATTTTCGCCAATCCGCGGCCGCCAAGCGATCTGTAGCTCGTCATTATTTGTTCTAAAATTGCAAATTTAGTTTAATCAATAAACATTGCTGTTGTTATAAACACAACAACAACCAGTACTTTTCAGTTTAATTTCAAATTTTATTTAAATAAACAAGCTTATCGAGATGTAAGTTGTGTACGCTGTAAATACGCGTAACTGGCAACTAAACTCGGATACTTCACTTTTTTCATTGAGTTCCGTCCTAGCGATTTGTTTTCGACAAAGGTTGTTCTAGAAATTATCGATTGCAACTGATTGCCTCCCAATAATACATCCGTGGACTATATTACCATATTCCCATCAAAAAGCAGTACATTCGAATACACGTCGTATGTAGTGGACATATTTGGATTATATTATCGCTACGTTTGAAGTAACGAAGAACTTGAGGCAGGAAGCGGAATCAATATAGACATGACAGTTATTCATACTTGCATAAACTTGCATACATTCCTGAGCGATGATTTAAATTAATTCAAATATTTAAATCTAGCATTTTAATAAATTAAACAATAAAGTAACACCGTTCCCCTTAATTTATAATATGCAGTAAAAACGTTGTCTTTTAGAAAGCTTACAGGATTAGAGATCACTAGTGCAAATAAACCATCATATTTTTTAAGACAATTCAACAAAACTCCTGTTAGAACCGAAACTATAAAGAAATATATAGAAATATATTTAATTAATCTACAACGTTCACTTTAAGAAATCTTAATAAGCCCCGAGGAAACAATGTGAAAATGTTATTTAGGTTTTTTAAATTAAAGTTATTAGTTATATTGAAATCTAGTATTGACAATATATATAAATACGACAATAACGACTTTGTGCAAAGATTCTGTGTTGTTCATTCCATAAACAAGTTATCTATCTACGTTATGCCAACAATTCCTTAATAAACATTATCTCCTTCGAAATGTTTTTAAAATTCCAGCTAACTTATGCTTACTAGGGGCCTCGGTGCAGAAGTGCGGCTACGCGCTGTCACTCGAGGTCACAGCGAAATGCGGCCCATCGGCCGAGAGTTCGAATCCCAACTGAGGCGGCCGTATTTCACTTACTTAAGTTTAGGGTGCATGTTGCATGAATGGATAGTGTGTAAGGGACGCCCGCATCCCCCTGAAGTAATGCGAAAGCGCTTCCGGAGGAGGGGGGACGGTAGTTTGAATGAATGAATAAAACAAAACCTATGTTTACTGGAAACCCGGTGTTTAAGTTTACTCAAATTTAGGTTTACTCTTTTACATCAAACTCTAATATATACAAAAAATTATATACATAGTAAATTTGGTCCTATTGAAATTACTAGTCAAAAGGCAACACGGTTGGAGAAGAATGTGAAGACACGTTCTGTAGGCGAATATTTATAGAACTATATCTTTTATTTCTTCAATATTATGGATTGATTTATTACTTTTCCAAGACCCTGCCAGCTAAGTGAAGACAACGTTTTAGAAATGTACAATTAATAAACATGTGCTAGGTAGTCACAAAAAGGAAGTTTATAATAAAATTGACATCTTAGAAAGCATCGAATTACACTTCTCACCCAAATCACCCTTACGAACACAATAAATACATTTACTATCGATGAGTCTTCAGAAATGGTAATAATTTGGCGATGAGAAGATAAGGATTATTTTGCTAACTCAGCCGAGAAGGGCGTGGCTTCAATGAATCAAGTAGCTATATAAAAAAAAACTTAGGGCGCCAGGAACTCACCTTGATCAAAATAATCTTAAGTCCAACCATTTACCGCTCCAAGTAAATGATGCTAACTCCAAAAACCACCAAATATCAACAATAAAACTCGAAAATAGTTTAGAGATTAGTAAATGTATTTTTTCCCACGAAAATAAATGGCATGAAAATATAAAAATATCCATATAAAGAAACTTGACTAATTCATAATCAAACATATTAAATCCACATAACTATATAACAATTCAATCAACAGTCTGATAAGAATAAATTCAGGTAAATAAACTTCGACCGTAGTGAACGGTAGTAATCACAGTGGTCAATATTGAAGTTACAAAAAATTAAATATAAAATTCTAAGTAAGTAAATAATAGAAAACAACCCTGTAAAAAGAAAAGTGAATGCAAACCAAAATTGGAAAGCAATTAGACGAATGAAACTCTGAATCTTAATTGTTCAAATATCAAAGCAAATGCATACGACAAGGTTAAACGCTTGTCAAACATTCGATTGTCCCTATTTTGAAGGCCTTCAAGGTAAGAAACAATAAGGGTCGCATCTAAAATAGCGTACCGATCGCGAAATTATTTGGCGTAAGACAAAATTCGCTCAACTGTCCAAATATCCTAGTGAAGGCAAAAACACAGGGGCGACTGTTTACTACTTTAAACGCTACAAAAGAACAGATTAAATATAAGCCTAAATTACATAAATTCGGCATGAATAAGTAAGACAGTAAAATAATGTTGGAAAAATGCAAGGTGTAAACCCGGCTTTACCTGTAAACAGAGCAGCGTAAACCCGGTTTCATACAATAATACAGCTGATAAATTTATCAAAAATAAGCAAGCACACCTGATGGGTCATAAAGTTCAAATGTATGTAATTGAATTTAAATTAACACGTACGAACTTACTAACACTAACACACATAAGTAGCGTACAACCATACTGGTTAATTACAAAAATGTATAGATTCGCTGAATTAAGGCAGTACGATAAATTTAATATCAAAATATTGAATGAACACATAAACCAATTGTAAGATGGCTCAAAATATAAACTTAAAATTCAAACTTGCAGCGCAAAACGTAAAGAAAATATGCTTCCTGCATTCTGGACAAGATAACGTAGACACATAAAATTAATTTGCAAAAATACGCCTGACCTGCTGGAGATCCGTTTGGATGCTGTCGTCGTAGATAGGCCAAATCTGGTGGGAAGTCGGTTGTAAAGTTCTGTAGTGTTCAATGTAACGAAGCTTCGATTTCTAACATGTGCTCGGTAATCAGAATTTAAATCCCGTAACAAACGGATAGGCGATAGTCGAATTAACACCATACGGAACCCAAAACGCCAAATTGCTTCAAAATCCTCAAGAAAAATCCAGATACAAACTGATTTGACTTCAAAAAGTCACACCTCAAAGGAACGAAGCTCTGATACCTGTCACAGCCAACACAAGCCTCTCTCGAACTGGAAAACGGAACTCAGCCATCCCAAAATTTGCAAATCAGGAACTCAAAAAGCGTTATCAACCCCGCGCAAATTCAAATCAAATATGGAACAAATACAAAAGATTCCCAAAAACCCACAAGCACAACGGGAAGCCTAAATCATAGAAGCAAAATAAACGTAACACACTGTTTAATAGATACCATTTGTGAAACACTGTAATAAAAGAACGAGCACCAAGAATAAAATTTAAAACTAGTTTTATATATATTGCTGTGTTACACTTGATAAAATGGACTAATTCTATTTAAAAATATAAAGTAATAAAGCTATAGGAAGCTTTCTTGTGTAGAAATGAGTTGTTTCCACAGATAATTTTCAATTTCGATGCTACGTTGTTGTTTCCGAACATACTACGGGACGTCGTAAGCTGAAGATCGGAAATTTTGCATTCAAATGTAGGAAATTTGACAATGGAGCCGTGTTTAGAAGGTTGAAATCCATACCTTTCAGCACTTTTACAGTCTTGAGCTGTAATAACAATAATATTAAGGAAACTGCTAATATTTTGACACTTCATACAATACATGTAAAATTTAACATATTAATACAGTTAATTTGTAAGATATTGTTCTCAATGCAATTAATATAACGTGAGAGGCAACTTTAGGTTGTATTTGTCTAAACTATGAGATTGTATTTATTTATTTATCTACAAAAATAGGTAATAATAATAGATACAGAAAGGAATTTGAAAATTCTTATTTTAAAGATCTTGTAGTATTATATTGTATATTGTAATATTATTACAATTCCTTAGGTGCTTTAATGGAGTTGACCTGATAGTCAAGGCAACTTTGAGTAAAAATTTCGTTAGCAACAATGTTTTAATAATTGCTCATAGCATTGCTGTACAACTTTCTTGGCCCAGAACTTACATTTCGTAATTTGGATAACACATGGTTCCAGCGGGGTGGTGTCACTTTGCACACATCTAGACAGCCAATGGCAATTTTACGAATAAGGTTCCCAAAAACAAGTTAATTTCCCGATTTGGAAACATAAACAGGCCTCCTGGTCGCCGGACTTGTCAGTTTGTGACTTCCTTTTATGAAATATTCGTGGAGCGATCAAGAACTTTAATTAATGTATTAAAAAACAATATACGTGTAGCGATTAGAGCAAATAGAATTGCTATGGCGAGTTATACAGAAGCTGATATTGAGAGATGTAATCTTTAAAACAAAAATTTAGTAAAAAACTTATTTTGTAACAAAAATTGACAAGTTTTTCAAAGATGTTTGAAGAACAATTTTTAGAACATAAAAATTTGAAAAAGTTATTAGGATTTTAAATTGTGTATATTATTCTGCCGGACCTGCTATAAAAAATACCAGGTATTCCATAAAATAGAGACACTTTAGAAGAATACCATGAGACAATATACATAATGTTCCATTAAAAATGGACAACAATATCAGGAACTTTAAATTCGAAGGGAAGGTTCCATTACAGAAAGCAGTTTGGCTCAACAACGAAACATTTATTAATTAGTATACGATTTTTAGTGAATAGTTACGCAACAATGCATGGGTGTAACTCATGGATTCGGCTAATTTCTATCATTTCTCGGTCTACAAATCAATTTGGATACAATGAATTAATTTATATGCAATTCAACTTGCGGATTTAGTGAATCCTATAATACTAACGATAGATCTGAAAAGTTATAAGTAAGGAGGTCATCAATTGTCAATTGTTATTTTGTGTTGTAAATAATAATTAGAAGTATTATGTACCTCTAAGTTCAGTCGTAAGCACATCATCGCTGTGTAATTTAATATAACGAAATATAAATGAGTAAGTAACCGACTGATTTCAAACGATTCATTTAGTTAATTGACAGTATTTCATCTCTCCTTGTTATATTTCCGCGTTATGAATATGCATACTAGTTGTAAATATTGATAACAAACAAGCAAATAGCTTACAGTCATAAGAAGAATATTGGTTTGAAGCAAATAGGGTAATTCGAATAATTATAATTAATATTCTTCGAATTGTTTCATGTTTATTTTATAAATAGGCCTATGATGCCTATACTAAAATATCGTTTCCCTTACTGTATTTCAAGCAGGTTGCAGGTGGAACATTCTTGCCATGGCTCATAGAAAATTAGTTTTTAAATAGTAAACGTATGTAGCACAATGGAATTGAATTCAGTGGATAAGCACTATAGCGTAGTGTAATTATAAAATAATAATAGTTATTTATAGTGCAGTAAATTGCTGAAGTAACTTGAATTTGATATAATGCGGTTGCACGAGAGTAATGTCATAAAACATGCCATCTGTTTTAAATAGCCAAGTTCACGCTTAACGAGCAATTCTCCCCCATTATTTAACGTTTTTTGCCGTTCTTATTGTCCAGCGTGAGCTTGTGCAACAACTACTTGAGACCGTGCAACTTTATAACCCCCTGGAACATTATGAATATAATATATTCACTTTATGCAGCGAAATTTTTAATTATCTCATTATTCAGAGGGATTTCCGTACTTTATTTCAGCTCGTTTGCAAATCCTCATAAAAACTTCATTATTGTTTTATAGCTAAAATTCTCAAGTCTTAACAAATCCCTTTACTGTTTAACATTACAGTTAATTTAGAATTTTGATGAAACATAAAATAGTAAATATCTTTGTACAGGTTAGTTGGCGATTTAAAGGAAATTATAATAACTTTCGTATTTTCTATCTACTTCGATATTACCGATAAGGAGGCATGTGTCATAAATATTTATACAACTATGAAAATAGTTTTGATATATATTTTCTGAATAATAACATGGATTTCTGATTTTATAAATTTATACTGTTTCTATTCATATGTCGCTTGTAGTAGACAGTGGCATTTCATTTATTATTATATAATGCATGTTATAGATGTTCATTTTATTTTCCATAGGTCAACGCATAACATTTACTCATTAATGGCACTGTAAGTGCGAATATAAAAATCCTTATAGGTCTATGCGTATGAAACAGAAGATTGTTTTGAGAGCTTTTTAATAGATATTACGAAAACTGATAAGGTAAGGTGTGAATTCTGGTGTAGGTAATTTAAACGAATTGCTTTTGAAACCATTTTTAATCATGAAGGAAACGCTCATCTTCCTACGGATAAACTCTTACGAAGTGCTTGAGTGTTTCTAGAGGTAATTGAAAAATATGCAATTACTCAGATCGCTCTACGCTGTAGCTGAAAATTATGACTAACTGCGATGATTTTCTCGAGCTTTGTTTTGGTTTTCTTGAATATTGTTGCTTGTACTTAGAACTACTTTATCATTCAGCTATTAAGCGATTTTATTCGGAACTCTAAGAATAAACTATTAGCAACCGTTAATTTGCCACAATTGAATAATATGTAATGAGTAATGAGTAATGACCAAGACCCATGCTACTACCCACGGCAGTTTATAGCCATAACCGCCAACCTTTCTGTTTTTGGTTTAACTCTGCATCTTCTTTTCTCGTTAGCGAGGCCTTGACAGCCAATTTAAAAATTATCAGCCTCATCACCACCTCTTAATCCAATGTAATTCAGGAAATTTAGTTAAGTAAAATGACAATTTCTGCTTGGAGTTAGTTCGCTGTCGTGGTGTTTTGATAAGTGTTAAAAATCGGCGTAAAAACCCTTGCGTTCTGCACGTGATTTCTGCATACGATGAATAATTCCTAGTAGGTATTTTGTAGAGGAGATTTATGGCTTTGCTAGAATATGTGTGGTTTCAGTAACATCGAAAATGGAAAAGGGGATATTCAGCAGCCCTGGTGGAAGCGCCGGTCAAAAATGGAAAAGAACTTATTGATTTTATCGATACTGGCTCTTATTATAATTGTTATTTTAGTGGTAGTGATCATCATATTCTTCACAAGTAAGTTGTTTTAATTGATGACTAAGTTTTGGGGAATATTTTAATATAGTAAAATGAAAATATTGGGTTCTAAATGGACCAACAAACGGACTAGCTGCGGATTATTTTATATTACACAATGGTATCAAATTGATTTAATATTCGGTAAAGATTTAAACTTAAGACAACCCAAATATACGCTTCAGCGGACAATTAACACTAGTTGGTTTGGGATTTTGAATTACGAAATCAAACCACAAATTTTTATTTTAATTTCATAATACATTCGGTTAATAATTTCTAATTTCCAACAAATTAGAAAACTAATTGCAATAACAACGCATTTTCAGCTAACCAGTCAGCTCATTAGGATTATCAATACGTATATGAAAATTTTACTTTTGATACAGGTACTGAATTTACTATTATTGCTATTAGTGTTTCCTTGCGTTGAAACTGGTTCCTTTGACTCTACAAAAAGACGTTAACCTTATCATCATTCTTAATTTTTATAATAACTGAAAACCATGAAAGTTTTATATACTAACATACAACTAAATTTGTATTGTATGATGATATAATTTTCTTATACGAACAACATTCATACAAACACTATTCCTTATAAAATCATTGTGGAAGGAACTTGAAATTTATTGGATTAATATGTTGACTATTTTCTATATGGGTCTCATGATGAAATATAAAGATACGGATAATAAGCATAGTCAACAGTGTTTACTCTGTTTAATTAAATGTATGCTAATTAAATGCCAAATTTAGAACGATCTAATTCACAAATTGTATTAAATATACCATCTCGTTTTCTTCTATGAGACGCCATGCCATTTACAACAAACTTTTATATATTTTGGTATAGATTTCTATTTATTTGAATGTTCTCTCTGTGTGTATGTGTGTTTACATAATTTTGAGATAGCGTTTATAAGATGTTCGTTTTAATTAAAAACATTAAATGTTTTAAAACATTTCGATGGGTATTCATAATTGAAATAAAAATATTTGAAGGTTGCGGGATTCCTATTTTTCAAACAAAGTAACACAAGAGTTGAGTACATTAGTAAGAACCGATCTTAGTTATTTCTTAGTATAACTATTCCAGATATTTTCAGTTCCATCGCGTAATTTAATTTTAAAAATAAGGCCATCGTGCCGCTATATTATTAATATATAAGAATCGTCCTTGGCAACTATCGAACTCCAGGCATTCTCTATTAAAATTACAGAAATTTTTTTAAATTACACCCATTCAGATTTTCTTCAAAATTAAAATGTGTCAATACCACAACCATGACCTTATGTAAATAATGTATATTTCGGTAGTTTCTTTATCGACACAAAAAGTCACACATCGATTTATTAATAGTTTGTAAAAGAAATTTAACTTAATATTACTATATAAAGAAATTTTGAACACTATCCCTTGAAGCTGACCACATAAAATCAATTTCTCTGTGGATGACTTGGAACTTCCGTATTCTACTCCTAATCTAAATGTGATCTTAGCGAGAAAATAAACCATGGGAAGTTGTCGATGGATAATCAGGACTAAATAATAGTCCAGTTTATCTTTATCGGTTTCCTATAATTTTGTAAAATATTTAAGAAAGACTCGTATTTTACTAGCTGTGGCTGATGTACCTTTTAATCTAAATACCTATCAAAAAGCAATCGAACTGTTAAAAAGTCGTGTTAGTAAACAGTACAAAATAGTGCCAGTCGTATATACAATTAAACGATTCACTTTTTTAAAACTTCTTAGTTACTTACTACTTTTCATTTGAAATGTGTCAGCATGTTAATATTATTTAACTCTTCTTCAAATTAAGTATATAATAATTAAACCGTCTCAAGTTATAACACGTAAAACGTCAGAGTGTATGTAGTCATGGTATAATCCACTTGGTATAAAGAAGTATCAATCACATGCCTGCATGTACAGCCTACAAGAAACGTTTATTACTCAGTGTTAAATTATATTACATCAAGAATACTCTGGAACATGCTCAGTTTTACAGGAATCATATATGCGTGCAAGGCATGTGGGAGAGCATGCTGTAGTGGGTCACATTTGGCAGTGGGTGTATTTAAATTCCTGCATAATATGATAACTACATCTTATTATCTTTCATAAAATAACTATGGTATGACATAAATCGAAAAACGCAATCGCCTTTCTTTAAAATTAAGTAGGGAAGTCTGTATAAATTCCAAATTAAAAACCAAAATATCTACAGCAGTAAATACAACCAAGAAGATTGATTTGACATTAATTTAGTCATCTTTTTAGCAATAATACAAATTTCTTAGTATTTCTATTCGTTGTCGTTTCGTTTCGTCCTACTGCTGCGCACACGGCTCTTGTATGCCACGTGCTGCTCTTCAGCAGTAACGTAGAAACATTTCAATTATGCAGAGTACGCTGGCCTGGCTTCTAAACCTAACCAAATTAGAAAAAGAACATACTTTTCTAACGTATACATATGACGATTTTAAACAGTACTGCAGGACTTACTAATAACAGTTGTCATATACCTGCACTGCCTTACTAAATTTATTTATGTAATATATCCCAAAGTATAGTTTTGAGAAGTGGTAGGTCTTCGCTATATTATTTGCTATAAATACCGCATGTAAAGTGCTTTCCTGATGCCGTGATACTAATATGATTTGTACATTCGAACATTTAGTGTGGCTCATCATGTGGTTCCCAATCGACTCCTAAATTGTCCGACATGAGTACTCACCTAAAATTTTGTTGTTTCTGGTTAACTAATGTAATATTTTTAAAAGTTGAATGAAAACTATTTAAAAGCTGATTATTTCAGTTATATTCTGATTATTATATAACATTTTTTGCGAATAACAGTCTGATATCAATTTCAAATAAATTTATTAAAAGAAATCCTTTTATAATGCACACTAAAATAGTAAACTGCAGAAGAATAATATGTGTGTATAACTATACAATCGTTTGATAATTTTCCAAATACGTATTTGAATAAAATGGAAATACACTTGCCAACATTAAACACTTCAGAAATTGTGTTAGTTGATTTTGGGCGTAGGTTGTAATGAATGTGTAAAAAAGCAAATATGAAAACGCAATTGCAGAATTACCTTAAATAACGAGCAATATGTGTGTATTGTAACATCTTCGGAAACAAATCAGCAATAAATCATGAAAATGGACTGAAAAATATTTCAAAGTCCTGTTCAGGATTAAAATTTAATGAATATCTTGCAGAAAATCAATACAGGCGATTATTAGATATTATAAAGGAAGATTCTATGATAGGCAACATTTATGACGAATTTAGTTTCTTCACAAACTTAGAAATAAGCATCATTTTCTGAAAAAATGTGTAGTTATTTTTACTATCAATAAAAATAATACCTCAAATGCAATCACAATTTCAATATTGTTGTTGTTTGTTTTATTTTTTTATTTAACGTCGGCCTATTTCTGCTACTATGGCTAACCACCGACGCCAGGGAGCGATCCTACCACACCTGGAAATTTAGCCTGTTTGAGGGTTCTTTTGACGTGCCCAACAACACTTGGACACGGGGCCTACGATTTTACTTGCTATCCGAGCACAAGGGCCGTTTTAGCGTTTTTTATCGCTCAGAAAAAAACCACCGACCTCGGCGTCCGGATTCGAACCCGGGACAGCTGCGTGAAAGGCATACGGCCAACCTATCCGAGCAGTGCCTGAGCTGCCATGGAAACTAATTGCAGCTGTAAATTATCGGCGAGTGACTTACTGTCGAATATAGTTTTAGTTACAGGAATACCTAGCATTAAATAATTAAAGATATTAAAATACAATTTATACGTTAATTAATCTTTCATGTTACTTCTGATTACACACTGTCCTAATTTTCGCCATTCATCACCGACTTCCTGCGGCACCATGTTTACTTAATTCAAAGAGGTCGTGAACTAGCCGCTGTTTTCAAGCATATCTAGTTATCTAGACTAAGTAGAGACAGTTTTAAGCTACCCAAAAACCAAATACGTATACCCAAATTAAAGGGAAAGAAACTATTATAATAGTATAGCTCATAAACGGATAGTTTAATGATTTTAGTTGATAACGCTTTTAAATACTGACGGATTGTAGGTTCTCTTCAAAAATGAACCTATAAATCACTACTAAACCCTGGTCCTCTTCATCTTTAACTGCAATAAATATTTTAATCCAAGTCTATTTTTAACCGAAGGGGGAAAAGCAAATTTCCAGATATCGCAGTGTCTATAGCGGCAATTTCAGAAGATATATGTGAACGTTAGTAATATATTAAAAGTGTTTTCTTAGTAAATAATTTTTATCGAATTTATGTTAAATTCCTTATAGTAATAAATGCGTTTTGCAATAAAAAAGCGTTTGGACGTTCCTATACTTTTTAACCCTTTAATAGGTTTTTCAATTAAAAATTGAGATCTTGTTGAAGTTCACGTACCGGTAAAATATAATTATCTACCATTCTAGTACATAAATACCAGCAAATGTATATCCGTTACCAATTAGATATACAACAACGAAATGGACATAGTATAAACAAGCGAGCTTTATGTGGTGAAAGCGGGTGTCAAAATTCTCATGGCATGTTTACAAATATTAAAGGTTTAATTTGTTATAGTGGCACTGCATATTAAATTGTTAAAAAAAAAGGTTAATCTGGGAACCCATTTCTTGATAAAGAGATATTACACTCCAAGTTTAAAAATGTTCAAAGAAGGCCTTACAGGAAAATATTCCAATTAATATGAAACAGTTCCTACGCCGTTGAACTACTCCAAAGAAACAAAATTAATAGTCAGGTTGTACAGTGGACGAATGTGGCCTAAATGCGAGGAGTCTGGAAAGCGGCAACTCAGATCTGTCTATTCAAAAATCAATATAATCTTCTTGTAAATTTGATTAATAATAATTAAGTTTTCGAGAAAATATTGCCTCGAGTCGAATTTATGTTAATTTTCGGTTGCGAATTTTCTGATTACTTGAATATTTTTTGTCCCACTATATTTTGGTTGTCTGGAATATCTAAATAGTTTAGGAATCTAACTTTTAATCGATTTTCCTTAAAAATTCAAAATTTGAAATTATAGAAATCATAATATATTTCGATCCTAAACGTATTAAACAAAATAAAAATCACATACTCCATTATCTCTTTTTATCAGAGTCACCTACAACATGTTTATCACCAAGTTGCGTCCGTATAACAAACGAATTATTGGAGCACATGAACACAAGCGCATATCCTTGCGATGATTTCTACGAATTCACCTGCGGAAATTTTCATGACAATGTACAGCTAGACGGCGAAGCAAGTAAAGGTGTGGACACGCTTATGTACGAAACTGTTGACGACCGCATACGAGGAATAATAGAAGAAGATGAAAATGACAATGATCTACATTCAATAGTTTTGGCTAAAAAGCTATACCGAGCGTGCATGAACCAAAGCGCAATAGAGCACAGAGGTTTGAGATTAATTAAAGACTCTTTGAAACAAATAGGCGGTTGGCCAACTCTGGAAGGAAATAGTTGGAAAGAAAAGGATTTTGAATGGAAATCCGTTACTTATAAATTGAGAGAATTTGGATATGGGTTTGAGTTCTTTATAGCGATGCGAGTAACTGCTGACGAGCAGGAACCCTCAAGGCATATATTAGAAGTACAAAAATATAATTTCGATTATTATCGTTACTAATTTCTCTGTTCTAGATTGATAAGCCATATCGATCTACACATGAGGAAGACGAATTATACCATAACTTTATGGTAAACCTATCCGTTGCTTTTGGTGCAGATAGAAGCAAGGCTAGAAATGATTTTAGAGAAGTGGTTAAATTTCAGAAATCCTTATTTGGGGTAAATAAAGTAAATACGTACTTTCATATTTTCTATTAATAAATGCATTATTTTAGAGTTCAAATGATAACGCGGAAGAAGAAGAAGAAGAAGGATATAAATACAATCCTCTCTCGATTTCCGAACTCCAATATCAGTTTCGCGACATACCTTGGTTAGAGTATATTAACAGGTTACAGTTTCCCGCTCCAAATATTTCTTATGATCAAGTTGTTTCTGTTATTTCTTATGATCAAGTTGTTTCTGTTCCTAATACACAATACATATATAGGCTTCAAGACATTTTGAAAGTAACTCCTACACGGTAAGATAATTATAAAAAGTTACAGTAGCACCTGAAAGTTTTATATGTAGTGTTTTGGCCAACTATATTGCATGGACAACAGTGATGGAACACGCATTCTTTTTGACACAGGAAATATGGGATATAATCACGAAAGTTCACGCAGGAAATGACGCTGGTAGTGAGTTTCCACCTCGCCCAAAAATTTGTTCTAAGCTCGCACACCACAAGTATTCGGCTAAGCTCGGCGACAGTATCTGTAATTAAAATTAGTTATTTTTAGTTTCCCATTAGCATTACAAGCCGCTTACATACGGAAGTATTTTCCAATTGAAGCTAAACAACACGTAACAGACATGTTGGAAAGTATTAAGGATGAGTTCAGGGAAGTGTTAACCGACTTGGAGTGGATTGATGAAGAAAGCCGCAACATAGCTTTAGAGAAGCTGACGAGTAGCACCAACTACGTTGCCTATCCTAGCGATTTAATGGATACCGATAAAATCGAATCACGTTACAGGGGGGTAATCATAAATTTTCAAATACATACTTTTCCTTATTATTGATAGATGTGGAATCTCCATAGATGATTGAAGAGACTGAAATATGTATATAATTGAAAACTTCTTTGGTGCTAGTTTAAAACTGAGTACATATTATACAGGCTGTATATAAGTTAACGAAAAAGCTATATGTGACGATGTGCTTCGTAAAATCCGAAAACCGTAATACTAAAATGTTGTAACATGCTTCCTGCGTCTGCGCAAAGTCCCCGTAGGTTGGACATCCGGTCTTTTAATACGCGTTATTAATCGATATGTGTTGACAGAGAAAATTTAGAAAAAAGAAAAATTGGGAATATTATTTTTCCGCAGATGTCTTTCTAACTTAAAAAAATACATTTTGCAACATTCTAAAACAATACGTAGTCACCCCATGGAATTGTCAAATTTTGACAGTATAAAATCAGCTTAAAACGATTTGTTTGATCTAATTTTGAGTTAACTCTAAGTATTTATATAGTTTTTATTAGTTGTTGTGTTTCTATTTCTTTGTTATTTTATTTAGTTCACTTATAATTAACTGGAAATTGGTAGACACTATTAATAAAAGGAAACTGTCCTACTTTGGCCACATACTTCGACACGAAAAATATATAACATTACAATACATATTGGAAGGAAAGATTGAGGGGAAAATGGCTCGAGCAAGAAGGAGAACATCGTGGATGAGCAACATACGAAATTGGTTGGGGATGAACAGAGAAACGCTGATACATACAGCACGTGACAGATGGAGATATGCCATGGTGATCGCTAACCTCAGAATCTGAAACGGCACCCGGAGAGAGAGAGAGATAATTAACTGTACGTTCAACGAGTATGCCGCACATGGTATACGGTTTCTGTAGTGGAAATGCTAACACGATAGAAAAATAATACCGGACACGTTTTCCAAACCAGAGGCAAAAGCGCACAATACAACTGGAAGAACAAATTTTAGATGCAACACACGCAGAGCCCTCCGTAAGTGCCGGACAGTTATCTGCAACATTAAATATCCCTAGTAGCACGACCGTGCATTCGGTTCTACGAGAAAACCTTTTTTAGCCATATCATGTCTGTAAAGTTCGACCTCTCTATGAATATGCTAATATATCCCGACTGAATTTTTTCAATACGATTTTAAATATAACTCGTGACAATGCTGACTTCATAAGACTTATTATGTGTTTAATATGCATAGTACTCACTATTAAAGATTGAAATGTAGCTACTAGGAGAAAAAACATGGAATGTGATAATAGTATACGGGGAAAACGATGATGCAAAAAAGGAAGAAAGAAAGTTTTTTGAGGAGGTACAAAAAGCAATAGACGATGGGGAAGAAAATATACTTGTTATGGGAGACTTAAACGGACGAGTAGGAAAACAAAATGTAGGTATAGAAGAATATTTAAGAAAAGAAAAGAAACGACTAAAAACAATAATGGAGACAGAATAATAGAAATAAGTATAGGAAACAACCTAGTGATAGCAAACACGAAATTCAAGCATAAAGATATATACAAATTTACAAGAGTTGTAGAAAGCAGAAATGAGAAGTCAATTATTGACTATTTCCTAATAAGTAAACCTAAATGGAAAAATGTACAAGATGTCAAAGTAACAAAACTAGCAGAGATAGGAAGTGGTAAAAATTGACCTAAAGAAGGAAATAGAAGAAAAAACAGATAAAAGAAGAAAGA